>OMLM01002436.1:37549-53695 GCA_900302695.1 Helostoma temminkii | reverse complement strand
ATACTTGAGGCACCTTGTAGTCCAACTACACAGCTAAACTAGCTTTTTGCTACTACACTTCACTGTCTGATGTTTCACAGAAGAGCACACTTAAGTGCTGAGGGGGTTAAGTGTCACTATGCTCATCTTTAATCTTTAACACATACATTTTACCCTCACAACTACTTTGTTATACAAATACAAGTTAAGCATTAAACGAATACAGCTGGTTTGATGACAAGTGTAGTGGAAACTGCAAAGACAACAATTCACACGCGCCTACAGGCACTTTAGAGTCTCCAATTACCCTGAACTGTGGGAGAAAGCTGGAGTGCCCGGAGAGAACCCACGCAAACATGGAGTGAACATGCAAACTCCACACAGAAAGACCCTGGCTGACCCGGGAATTGGAACCAGGACCTTCTTGCTGTGAGGCGACAGTGCTAACCACTACACCACCGAGTGGCCCTGTAATGGCAACAATTACAATTCAACTGTTGATCTCTGATGTTAAATGCTGCAACTAGATGGATGCTTGGTTTAATCTTGCGAAGGTGAGTGGTGTGTCTGTGTTAGCCAGAATTATAAGAGTTGAAATAACAAAGTTAGAAATCAAAGTCAAAGTGACCTTAGATAAGATATGAGCAGCTTAGTTTCTCACAGAAGACAGAGACAGGAATTGGCTAAGTTAACTAGCTGAATGTCCTTAGAATATGAAGAATACACACAAATCAACCGTTATAGAATTTCTATATTATCGAGGCTTAAACTTCCCATTCATGTAACTAGCAAAGCTTTCTTTGAGATTTCATTACACAATATTGGCTACTTAATATCATCACAGTACTTGTGCTTATCATCCCTATATGAATGTTTGCTTAGTTGGAAGTTGGAGTTGGAAGCTACCAAACGATGTGTTGTAATTGCTCTTCATCTGTTTTTTTAGTTTGTTACTACTTGTGTCGCTTATATTGGGAAACACCTTAGACTACCTGCAGTTTATTTGCCTACACTGCTGAGAATTAATATGATATGTGCACAAATCCTAATCAGGATACACACAAGCTGAACGCTCTGCACTCAGATCATATATATTTGGACAGTGACACAATTTTCATAGTTTTTTTTTTTTTTTTGCTCTTACGCCACCACAGTGGATTTGTCACATATTCAGTTGGATGGATTTATCACATAATCAATATGTGCTTAAAGTATAAAATAATTTAAGGTGTAATATTGTATGAATGATGTTAGAATTACAGCCTCTTTTATTTATAGACCGTCAGTTTTAGTGGCTTTAAAACTGGCTCAGTCATCAAAAGGTGTGTGATATTCCCTCATTAGGTGGTTTGTACATAAGCATATAAAAGTTCTAGTTTATTTCATGTTTGGCATTTGGGATGTATTATTGTTTACTTTCAATATGAAATCCAAAGAGCTGTCTGCTAATGAGGCACCCATCAATAGGCAGAAAAATCTAAACTAAAGCAATAATCAATATCTTTGAGTGTAAAGAAATTAACTATTTGGTACATTTTTAAAAAGAAAGAACACTCTGGTGATATCAGGAACATCAAAAGCTAAGAAAACTGCAGTAAACAGATATGAAAAATGACAGAAGAATTATTTCCCTGTGGAGGAAAAACCCACTTACAACAGCTGTCCAGATCAAGAACACCCTCCAGTAAACCTCCAGATTTCAGTCTGCTGCTTTACTCAGCAGCTGCACGGTGCTTTTAAGTGTTTAGGGCTATACCATCTGCTTAAACTCAGCTAAATGCTTCAAAACTCATTCAACACTGGCAAAAAAATGTAATATTCTGCAATGGCCAAATCAGTCACTTCATCTGGATCCAAATGAGCTACATTATCTTACTTAAGGCAAATCTGAAAACAATAAACTAAAGCAGAAGACAGCTGTAGTAAAGACCTGACAAAGTAGTACAAGGGGACAGACTGAAGCTGTCAAAATGCACCAAACCAAAATTACATTGTAGGCTACTAAACATGCAGTTAGCAGCTTCAACTCTCAATCTGACATTGTGTTTCTACTTCTCTAGTGAACATTTATTCTACCAGTAAATTGTTGCTTTGGTCAAAATGTATCTGCAGCTGGTGTCTGTACTGGCCAAAGACAATTACTTTTACTTGACTGAGACATTTTCATTCAGTGCTTTTATCCTTGACTTCTAACAAAGATGTGTTTTCTTTTCTCATTTATCATATTACTAGTATATATGAGCAATATTAAAAAATATATGCTAAAAATATTTTTTCTTTACCACCCAGCCCTACACTCAGGTATTTTAATTTTAAAGATAGATAAATGTCATTATGGCACACCAAGATCCCCATCCCCATTCACCACATCAAATCTCTTGATCCACACAACTGCACACGTTGACAGTTGTCACTATCCAGAAACATGCATGCAGATATGACTTTGCACAGGTGTGTCCTCAGTTATTGACTTGTATATATAAAAAAGAATAAAAGAAACTCTAGAATGATAGGCACGCTATTTTCTCTTAGTGAAAGTTGTATAGTTCATGACAAAGTAAAATTCCAAAAAGATATAGCATTATAAGACACAATCAGTATCGAGTGACTGTGGAAGCTCGGTTGTCGGATGCAGCTCTCCATGATTCTCCTTCTTGGACAAATAGCTCTTACATAACCTGGAGGTGTGTTTGGGGTCATTGTCCTGTTGGAAAACAAATGATGGTTCCACTAAGTGCAAACCAGATGGGATGGTCACTGCAGAATGCTGTGGTAGCCATGCTGGTTAAGTGTGTCCTAAGTCACCAACAGTGTCACCAACACAGCACCCTGACCCTAAAAGCACCTCCTCCATGCTTCACAGTAAGAACCACACTTTTAGGAACCATCCATTAACCCTCTCTATATCTAACAAAGACAGGGTTAGAACCAAAAATCTTAAATTTTGATTCATCAGACCAAAGAGCAGATTTTAGAATCACTGCCCCTTATTTCCTAAAGTAATGATGGACCGTCTTTTCTCTTTACTTAACTGCTTGTCGCCATAATATGCATTTTCACACTAATATGGCTATTGACTCTGTACTCATCCTTCCTCTGCACTAGTCATGATGGTCTGTCTGATGGTGTAAAGCACATTAAGAAGGCAAGAAATGTCACAAACACTCTTGACAAGGCATTCTGAGAACTGAAAACCATTCAGGTGATTAACTCCTGAATCTGATGATGAATGAGAGAATGCCATTAGTGTGCCAAAGCTAAATGTAGCTACTATGGACTATCTAAAATATAATAAAATATCAAACACATTTTTGTTGACTACATGATTCCATATTTGTTCTGTCATCATTTCAGTGCCTTCAGTATTGTTGAAAATATTAACAGTAAAGGAGAAGGGGCATCCTACGTTGACTCATACATCACATCCAGTGTATGTTTTTCTAATTTAATGAGTTTCAGTGTAAATGTTAACACCTGGTAGAGTTGATCAGCACTGTTTTATGGACAATAAAGTGTATCCCAGGTAAATCATATTGAATAATACCACAGATTACAGCTTTAAAAATTCTCATTGAACATAAATTTATCTGGCACTGCCTCAACAAATGTTATCCGTCATAGATCTTGACCTTATTGCAGGCAATATTCTGCCCCATTACATTGTACAGACTGCTTTTATACGGCATGTTTAGGTCTTAAAAAGCAACCAAAAGAATGTGATTACTGGATAAGAAGCTTCCTATTGTTCATTGATTGTTCAGATTTCAGATACACCATTCTTGCAGTTGCAGTAAGTAGCAACATAACGCATGCAGCAACTTTCAGTTATGAATGAAACATTCTTAAATATGTGTTGGCTGGTTGTCCTTTAACTTAACTAAAAGTTAAGCATTGCCCCTTGTAAATGGAGACACACACAACAGTAACTCTTTAGTAGGACCGTGGGAAGGTAAGAGAATTTTGTACTTTTAGTTTTTAGTTGGCCAACGAACAATCTGTATTTTGCAATTCAGCTTTACAGCTTTATGATGTACTAAATAATGACCACTTTGCCACAGTTTAGTTGCATTGATTTTCCTGTTGCCACGTGCGGCATATTAATGTAAAGTGCCTATGAAAACATTAAGACTTTATACGCTATGTTAAAATCTGAGACAAGTTAATCTTTTAGGATTGTAAGTTTCAAACTGATATAAATTAAATGCAAAACTAAAATACAGAATTAACTGTAGCTGTGGATGGGTCTGTTGTTTTGTCTTAACAATACTGACCAACAAGTGGTTTATAAATTTGAAATTTAAGCTTGAACTTGCCAGTTCTTGAATATTAGCACTCTTAAAACCAGTTTTCACCAACAATAGGCCTAATTGGATTGAATAAAATGAAGCTAGGCAGTGATGAATCACCTGGGCAAAGGTTTAGTAGTGTCTTGCATGAGAGTCACTGAACCCTGTAACTTAGGCAGTGTCCCAGTTTACAGTATACTTTCCAAAATCTCTGCTTTTCTATAACCAGTTGTCAATAACATCTTGAATGTTCCTTCTTATAAAGCTGTATTTATTTTGTGTTACATAATTTAGTTAAGGTCAGTTGTAGGGTTTGGTTTATTTGTTTTACTGTAGAATTAACAACTTTTTTAATTTATTAGTATAAAAACTCATATTCATACACTCCATGATTAATGTTTAAAAAACCATTAAAAAAAGACACCCACGTATGTCATTTTTATGGGCACTGTGTAAACAATACCTTGTGCCTACAGGGTGTGCCCCATCTCTTAGAACAAGCATCTTCCTCCTTACTGGCAGTATATGATGATGATGATACATAGAATAATTGTCCTATAAAGTTTTAAGAGGTCAAATGGCAATAAAAGTTGGAGTAATGGTGCAATTAAATTTCACATTTCAGAATGATTCTCTTTTTATGTCCGTATGCTTCTGAACACTGACCCCATAAAATATTGTGTATTGGTTAATTTTTGATTTTTAGCCCTCCCAATGTTATGTTGTGAAGACATAAAGACCACAGCCAGCTAGACAGTTCTCCTTGTCACCGTCGTCTTCTTGGATATCTTCTCAGAGAACGAGGAACTGGACTTGTCTCATGGACAAGCATTATAAGCACTGAGGAAACTCTTGTCCAAACCTTCCTGAAATTGGAGGCCATCTATTTTCAACTTCCAGTACTGTGTCCATATTGTCTACAGCCATGGCAACAACCATTGTGCCTTTTGCCTGCAACTCTATTGCCACAATCTGTTCAGGCAAGAACTGCCTCATACCTCCCAGTAACTTTAATCAAATACTGGGCCAGGTGTTAGGCGTAGTGCTCACCGTAATGCTCGCTATGGTCATGTTCTCCATGGGCTGCACTGTGGATGCTGACAAGCTGTGGAGCCACCTTAAGAGGCCGTGGGGCATCATTATTGGCTTCCTTTGCCAGTTTGGCATCATGCCTTTCACAGCCTTTGCCTTATCGTTGGCCTTTGGTGTGCTGCCGGTACAGGCTATTGTCATCATAATCATGGGTTGCTGTCCTGGAGGCTCTGGCTCTAACATAATCTGCTACTGGCTGGATGGAGACATGGACCTCAGGTAAGAACTCTGCTAAACTGACATGCTGGTTAGTATGTTCATTGCATATTAGTTATTGTACTTTGGGTTTGTATGTACAAAAATGTGAAACATTAATATCACCCCTAAATGGTGCAAAGTGATCCAGTAAAGTTGACAGTTTCGAGCCATTCCAAAAAAGATTTGCTTCTCTGCATTTCTCTGGTTATTTCCACTGCAAAGAAATCATTGTTACAGAGAATGAGCTGTTACATCAGGCACACTGAATGTCAATGTCACTGAATGCCAAATGCAGCTTTTATGTTGCTGCTGGTTTCCAGAGAGTTACCGGACCAACAAATTATACACTCTGCAAACACAGAGCGTGTGCACAGGAATCATAAGAGCACATTCTTTAGACCAGATTATTTGGCCACAATGTTGATTATGAACAGAGTGACAAATACCCTGGGTCAGTAGATAACAAATATATTGTGAGAAACTGTCTTCTATTTCAACCTCCCAAGAGATGGCTGGCTCTTAGGTGACTCTTTATAGGATTTGTTATAGTATTGTTAGCATTTAAGAAAGGATAATGTATGTACTGTATGGTTATCTTTAGGGCGGCTGTGGCTTGGAGGTCGTCTACCAGTCATAAGATTGGTGGTTCGATTCCCGGCTCCTCCAGTCATATGTTGAAGTGTCCTTGGGCAAGACACTGAACCCCAAGTTGCCCCCGTTGAGTCAGGTCAGCTGCATAGCAGCTCTGCCATCGGTGTGTGCATGTGCTTGTGTGAGCGAATGGGTGAATGAGAAGCAGTGTAAAAGCGCTTTGAGTACCAGTAAGGTAGTAAAGCGCTATATAAGTGCAGACCATTCACCATTTATCTTTCAAAGTCTCCATGACAGACAGCAGAGGAAAAAAAAAAATCTTCAAATTGATACAGCCGCCTCTACCATATTTGCATTTCTTTTCAATCACAATGTATTTCCGAGTAATTGATCACCTGCAAAACATCCACCAAAGAAACACATAATTTTCAAGACTGTATGTAATTTAGTATTATTTTAAATTAACACTATTTAGAATTTTAGTGTAAGCCCTGTGATAAACTGGCGACCTGTCCACAGTGTACCCTACCTCTCACCCAATGACAGCTGGTAAAGGTTCCTGCAGTCCTGCGACCCTTGAGAGGAAAAGCATTTAGGATAATGGATGGATGGAATCTTATTTAACCAGGCGCCAAGTGTATAACTAAACTGCAACGGCAAATGCATTTCAGATTAACTGCAATTGGATTATGTTTTCTGACCGATACTGAGCAAAATAAACGTTTCAACACAACATATATCTTTATATGGTTAGAAATATACTGTGAAGTTTTCAGCGCTTTTGGATTGCCATACTTAAACCTTACCAGACACAGAACTCTAGAGTTGAACTTGTGACTTTAGTATGACAAGTATGTTTTTTGTGTGGCCATTTTCCATCTCCACCACCTCCTAATTCTGCCACAGTTTAGTTGCACAGGGACATTTTCTTTTTAAGAGACAATATTTGGGTCCCATTTGAGTAACACATAAAAAGATTTGTAAAATGGTTCCATATATTTGTAGGACCTGTGGTACAAATAGGGATCATGTGAGGAATTATTCTCAGGGACTAAAACATATATATACACATATAATTGAGTCAAAGTGGGTTTCAAGTGGTAGCACCATAACTGGAAAAGGGAAAAAAATCGCTTGCAGTTTTTCACAATATCTTTGTTTTCTGTCTTGGTAAACTTTGAGAAATTACATTAGAGGAGCTTGTTTGACCAACACATTGTCTGTGTTCTTCTTTCCTTAGTATCAGTATGACTGCTTGTTCCTCTATCCTGGCCTTGGGAATGATGCCTCTCTGTCTGCTCATTTACACCTCAGTCTGGACTTCTGCTGACAGCATCCAGATCCCATATGATAGTATTGGTTAGTAAACAAGTCATGGTGAATTACTAGCCCATGCATATGTAAGCAGATAGACTGCAGATAGACGTTCCATGGCACCTGTTCTTCATTATCACGTCTGTAAAAACAACATTTATTTTGATTGAGTAATCATGATTAAATGAAACATGTGTATCCTCAGGTACCACTCTGGCGGCCCTCCTAATCCCAATTGCAGTGGGAATGGTTTTTAAACACAAGTGGCCCAAAGTGGCGAAAAAGGTCCTCAAGGTAGGAATGGTCTGCAGTTTACTGCATACATGTAAATCATTTAGTCAGTGAAAGTAGAGTAATAATGTGTTGTTGTGCGCAGGTGGGGTCCATTGTGGGCTTTGGCCTCATTCTCATCATAGCGGTGGTGGGAGGAATTCTTTACCAGTCGTCTTGGAACATTGCTCCCTCCCTTTGGATAATTGGAACTATCTATCCCTTTATTGGGTTCGGCCTGGGGTTCATTCTAGCCCGCTTTGTAGGTCAACCCTGGTACAGGTAAGGTGACACTGTGGTTGTACTGATGTTGGTAGATAGTGGCAACAAACTGTAAATCATAAAATCACTACTGAATCAAAAAAAACATACTATATAACAGATGTGACTGACCTGAGGTAATTTCTCATGTGTCTTTGTTCAGGTGTCGAACCATTGCATTGGAGACGGGTTTCCAGAACGCCCAGTTGTGCAGCACCATAGTCCAGCTGTCCTTCACCCCTGCTGAGCTGGAAGTCATGTTTGCATTCCCCCTTATCTACAGCATCTTCCAGCTAATTGTGGCGGTCGTATGTGTGGGAGGTAAGAGTTGAACAGGCAGACACAATGACAATGTTAATCATGGCGATTTTGTACAAATGTGCTGCTGTAGTGACAGCAGTAGTATCGGTTATGGGCAAGAGCAATAGCGTAAAATATTAATCCTGTTGCTGTTTCCTCACCTTTCCGGAAATCCTGCAGTTCTCCATTTATCTTGAGTCATCAAATTGACCTTATTGCATGTAAAAGGTAGATTTATTCAATAACAGAGCTCTTTGTTGTAGCATTATCTTTGCCATAGTCAAGATCCATGTGGTCTGGATGTGGTGGTGCTACAAAAACAAAATCAATGTAAGGAAGATGAAACAGTACTAGATATCAGCACATGGAACAAAGCACAAACGTTTTGGTCTGTGCCTTCAGTTCTTCAGCTTGTATTGGGCTTTGTAAAGGGCCTTGTGGGACTTTTCAGAGACAGATTTGGGGACACCCCTGATTGCAAAAGACCAAGTGATACACCCACGATCAGCTGATTGGTGGATTAAAAGTAACAGTGAAAGTAAAAAACTGTTGCATATAGAAGAAGATTGAAAGTTTTTTGCTTTTCCTTGCACATTACTCCTACTGTGTTCACCTTTGAATCAAATTAATCTTTGAAACACATAACTGCAAAACTGAAGTGACACTTCAGTGATTTCCCTGTCATTACATCATACATTGATGATCTTTCAGTGTGTTTATGTAATGGCACGAAAAGAATATACCAGCATCAAAAGGAAGGATGCTGTTTGGGTGAACTGAGTTCAAGGATATTGATTGAGGTTATCTTCTTACGATCAAGGGTAATTTTTATGAGATAGTAAAGTATTTGATAAGAAGCTGTATACTTTGGAAAATGCAATTGCTAGCCACTAGCAATAGCTTTTAGCTTATACTTGCAACCCTGCCCAATGTATTTTCTGCACTTCCTGCTTTTTAAATGAAGATCACTCATTCCACAACCAGAAGGGAAAATCTGTCCAGGGCCAGAACACAATTCAATCTCAGAAATGTTTGTGTAGAGTACTGATCAGTGTTTCTGTATTTATGTTTCTTCCTCTACAGGCTACCAGGGATATAAAAAGTTGTTTCATCGTGGCTCACCTTATGCAGACGGTGACGCTCCATCAGTGGAAGCTGGTGATGAAAAGGCTGGTGGTGTGGAAAATAGTGGGTTTGACTCTGATGAGAATAGCGACAGCACAAACAAGAAAATGAAGGGTAATGACACCCAGCTGTGACAGAACAACTCTGCAAAGTCTTCACTATCATCATGAACAGCACAACTAAAAACAGCAGCCTAGATCAACTGTGTGCACACGCTGCTCTCTGCAGGCTGGAGCTATGTACTACAGGTCCTGTTCTCCACTCCATCAGTCAAAAATGGGCTGCCCAAATGTAAAGCCAGCATTAGCGTCATGGGAGACAGTGACACAATGCATAGTTTTCTGTTCCTTTAATTTATTCATATATAATTATTTTTTAAAAATCTATCTGCATGTTCTGTCTGATAACAGAAGACACTTTCTCTATGTCTTATCAGTAATTGAATGTTTAACTCTGAGTTACCATAACCATACACAAATATTTACTGTAGTTTACACTGAATGCATGAATACACAACCAAATAGAGATACATGACATTCATAATCAAGCTGATAAGATGCAGAATTGTGTCACATGAGGAGAAATGTGCTCTTCTGACAGCCAGTGTTTAACACACTGATCCTCTAAATGCATCAAACAGAGTTCGATTCTTTTTATGTTAAAAAGTTGAAATTCAACCTGATAAAACAGGGATGTAAAGTACAGTATCCCTGCATATTGATGATGCATATTAACACTAATTTATTTGTCTACTGTGTTGCTCAAATATGACACAGAATAAAAGTGCAACTGATATGTATTGTATGTGAATAAATTAAAGTCATATATCATATTATATTATTCTTCTTATGCTCTCGGTCTATTTAAAGCTTGTTTTGTCATGGATGTGCGGAAATACCATATTTTACAACAACTTTCTATTTTTCTTGTTTATGTTGTTGTTATAATTATTGTGTGATGTTTTTGATACAAATATGAGTTCAACAAGGAGAGATCAAATGTAAGTTACTGCCAAAATTTATTGACATAACACCCCAAAACTCCTTAATGAACTTGGCATGTATTATTATTATAAACCCAATAAACAGAAAACTATACTTATATTTTGTGTGTGTTAATTTCGTGTACTGTTATGTTCCCATACATCATAAATCATTTTGTAGAATCAACTAATATTTGTATTAACATCTATTATTTATCTACTTATCTATTCATCTCGTATTAATCTAAAATTTGACACTTTTGAGCTAATTCAATTTCAACTTTTGACTTACGATTTGAAGTCTTAATTGGAAAGAATTAGCCGAATGACTGAACTTGTGAAAGTTTATAAAGTAGCTATAACATACACTAAGTAGACTTCCCAGCATGTAGTAGGGATATTTTGTTGTTTCAAGAAAACTGTGTAAACTCAATATACAATATATATACAATAACATAACTTCTCAATCATACAATAACACTTAATGGCCCTAAGTTTCACTTCAGACTTCCACAACATCCTTCCTTCCTCACAAATGCTCCTCCTCCTAGAGTGCACGACCGCTGCCTTCATGTACCATGGGAAATTTTGTGAACCTGTACTAGCACATTATGATTGTCAGGCCGCATGTATGTCTCCAAAGTTCATGCTACTAGCTCAATAAAATATAAAACATTTCTGAAATTCTATGCCGCTTCCTTGCTTTCAGGCCACGTGTAAAATCCACTACAGCCATCTACATGTTTTTATTCTGTCTGTTTAGTATTCTATGAGTATGGGTTTCCACTTACTTTCTACCACATTACCCTCTGTGTTCCCCATAGCTTCTAGACATTGTGTCATGTCATGACTCCATCACTCTTTATTGTGCCCTTTTTGTCTGGGACAAAATGCAGGCGTACCGTCATAATTTATTTATCATTCATGTTTAATGGGCTCACATAATTTGAGCATAGTTCAGTGTATCTTCAGTCTGAGGAGTCTTATTTTCCATAATTTAACACACCAACTGTGTATCGCAGGTAGGCTAGGCTGTGTCAACTTTTGTGTTATATTAGTGTCCTTGTACCAATGGTAACTAATGATCAGATTGTGTATTTAGTCAAAGAACACACATCCATACATGACATTATAAGGTGGCTTGTCTCCCAGCTTCAATGGCCCCACCCAGAAAAGCTGAGTAGGGCTGCAGAAAGGCAGAAAAGACTCCATGTGGGAGAGATGAGGGCCCTACCTGTGCTCACAGGCCCACGTTATGGGTTGCTATGATTCAATTCATGCAACTTGAATAAGCCTGGGATTTCAGTTTTTTTCTCTATGATTTTAAATACAGCCAATTTAATGATTTTACCTGCCATTCCTTTCCATTACATTAATGTTATTTTCCCACTCCTGCCAGACTTCACAACTTGCAGTACAAGAATCGATTTCCGAGGTGGCTTTGAACGCAACAGAGGCGTAGCTTAAGACGAAGAGCAGCTGGGTTTGGTAAGTAACAAAACAGTTACTGTTAACTTTAACTTTACTAATAGTTTTTCCTTTCTGTTTTAGAGTATAAAACCGTTTGCTACGATAAAATAAAGTAGCTCATGTGTTATTTGCACTATATAAGGGTTCAGTTGGTCAAGAAGCGCTAAGTTCATAAAGTTTACATCTCCATTCCATCTTCTTCAGTCAACTTACGTTTTCTGTTAGTTTTCGTTTTAGCTTAGCTTATGTGTCGAAATGACTGTAGTTCTAGAGTTATAGTTATATAGCTTTAGTTAATGTATTGTAATAAAACGTAACATTATGAAGGGAGACTGAAACCATGAACTATCTAGTCGCATTCCTTCGTATGTGGTTGTTAAAGGCGTGAAAGTAGCGGTAACGGTTTCTTAACGTTAGTTAGCTCCGCATAGCCCCGGGAACATGTTTAAGCTGTTGTGTGGTGCTCTCCACCCACACACAACTTTTTCTATTCGCTTACATTGATGAGCCACAACATTTAAACCAGAACAGCCATTAGAGGTTTTTAACGGTGTGCTGAACAAGCTCGGGCAGGGTAACCGCTCTGCAGCTATCTATAGCCTCCTACAGAAACCTGTTCTGAAACCTATGAGGGTAAGGTACTAAATTCAGAATCATGTTCTCACAGACACGGGTGAAATCAAAGTCAAACTGTACTGAAAATTACTCAAATTAGAATATAAAAAAGTTAATTTATTTCAGTAATTTAATTGCAAAAGCAGAAACATGTATATGATATGGATATACTATCCACAGAGTGATTTGATTATTATGGCTTACAGCTAATGAAAACCCCAAATTCTGTGAAAATTAGAATTTTTAAAAAGTTAAATATTGCAGACTCGTCTAACTGACTCAACACCTGCAAAGGTTACCTAAACCTTTAATCATAGGGAGACTGCTAGCCTGACAGTTGTCCAGAAGACACTCGGTGACACCCTCCACAAGGAGGGTAATCCACAGAAGGTCATTTCTAAAGAAGCTGGCTGTTCAGAGTTCTGTATCCAAGCATAATAATGGAAAGTTGGGTGGATGGAAATAGTGTGGTGGAAAAAGGTGCACTAGCAACATGGCTAGTGTAGGTATTGCAGCTGGAGTCATTGCCTCAGGAGCCACCATACACAGACATTTCTAGGACATGTGCTACAACTGTCACATGCCTTGTGTCAAGCCACTTCTGAACCAGAGACAACGTCAGAAGTGTCTTACCAGGGCGAAGGTGTTAGGTTTAGTGTTTGGGCCCAATGAATCGGCTGACAAAGGATTGTAATAAAGTATTTATTGAATATATAAAGGTCAGGTTGCAGTGAGTTGGACCGTCTGGAACCAAGGTGGGTATACCTCTGAGCTGTGCTAGGAGTGTCTGGCGCTGAGCAGTGAACAAAGGACAGGGGAGAACACAGGGATGATCCAGTAAACAGGTGGCTTATGGTGGTGCACTTGATGACGAGCTTCAATCAGGCAGCAGAGTGTGGGTTCGGTCCACGATAGTGTGAGTGAGGAGTGGCTGAAAACACTGGTTAGAGGCAGCCAATACACAACAGCTCAGAGGGGAAAAGCACAAACAAGGTGAGATTCAATCTGAAGTCATACACTAAGCAAGCAGATAATTCAGATAATTCATCCCAATATCCAATATCAAGGTCTAATTTCCTACATCCAAGTCCAGTAACAAAACATCCAAATCCACTAATCCAAGTTCCAATCACGGTGTACAATATCCTTTCAGACTCAGAACAACAGGCAAACAGGTCAGCGAAAAGGCAGGTTACAGTACCAGTATGTGGTAGGCAGAATTCAGTGTCAGGACAGGCCCGATAGTCAATATTCAGGTCTGAGATCAGGATAAACAACACACCAAAAAAAAAAAGTCCAGCTGGAAGGTGTCTTCACAAAGAAGTGGCACAATCTGGCAGAGGGAGTACTGACAACACAGCTTATAAAGGGAACGGCACAGGTGGAAAAGGTTAGTAATCAGGGAGTGAAGGAGAGGCACAGACAGAGAGGGAGCAATTAAGCCAAATATGGTCATGACAGGAAGCAGGACCGAGGATCATGACAGAAGGAGAAAAAGCACTGTTGCAGCCATCTACCAGGGAATTCTAGAGCACTTCATGCTTCCCTCTGATGACCAGCTTTATGGAGATGCTGATTTTATTTTGCAGCAGGACTTGGCACCTGGCAACACTGCAAAAAGTACCAATACCTGGTTTAATGACCATGGTATCACTGTGCTTGATTGGCCAGTGAAATCTCCTGGCCTAAATCCCATAGAGAATCTATGGGGTATTGTCAAGAGGAAGGTGAGAAACACCAGGCCGAACAATGCAGACGAGCTGATGGCCAATATTAAAGCAACCTGGTCTTCCATAACACTTCAGCAGTGTCACAGGCCGATCTCCTCTATGCTACACTGCATTGAGGCAAAAGGAGCCCCAAAAAAATTGAGTTGCTTAAAACACACTCTGTGTGTAATATATCTATATAATATACAAGTTTCTCTTTTTGAATTGAATTACTGAAAAAATTAACTTTTCAATGATATTGTAATTTATTGAGATGCAGGAGTGAAATGCTTTCACATACACAAGTGAAAAAGTCTTACACAAACTACTGAAAAGCTTTTACACACACCACTAAAATGTGCTCATATATACAGCTGAAACATTTCCTCTCACATTTACATGTTACTTAACAAGCCTCAGCGGTGACCGTCAGAACTCTGTCAACTGCGACAACAACTACATCCACTCTGATAATGTAGGCGCTACATGCAGCTGTGACTGTGTATTTTTAGATTAGATTAGATAGCACCTTATTGATACGTATAAGGGAATATTCACTCACTGGGTTGGCTGGACGATGGAGACCGTGAACTCCAGTAGCAGCAGGGTCTTATTTGCCTGTTCATCCTCACCAGCTGAAAACCATCAAGTTACACTAAATCAGGACTAAGTTCTTCAGGCACGTCCCATTTTACTGGATAGACATTGTATCACCAAGTTTACTCAGCCCTTCTCCTGCACTGCACCTCTGCCTCCTCACTTCCAGGTCTCCATACTAGATTAGGCCTGTGTTTTGCAGTGATAAAAGCTAGTAGCTGACAGTATGCCACCTGTTTCCAAATGTAAAAACAGTGCTGTATCCATGGTAACATGCCTCCAAATAAAGTCATCAAAAAGTCCTCACACAACTGCAAGGGATCAGAAAAATCCCAGTAAGTCCACTTCTCCCATCACTTCAGAAGAACACATGAAACATGAGCTGGAGGAAGATGAGCCAACTAAAACAACACAAAGTGAGGAGCTGCTGGAACTGGCTGCCAGTCAACAGGCACCATGATACATGCTTCTGTTTCAGATTGTAACAGAAGGAAGTCCTATAGGGAAAACACTGTAGTTGTCCAATGTACCCGGGCCACTATTTCTACACCTGCTACCAAATTTTAAATGGGTAAATTGCATAAACTATGTAGCACTCACAAAAACTTTTTTGCATAGTCTGGATAATCTCAATTGGAGTAAAGTTTTTGTCGTTTACTAAAGCAGTGTGAGCGTCAGTATACAGTACAGTATACTGTCATTGTGGAATCTGCATCCTAAATGACTTACATGTAACCTGCTGCTAATGATCCTGGCGGCAGGAATGAGTTTCAGGAAGTAGTTTAACATTGTAGGCGTAAAGTTATCAGACAATGGCTGCACACCAGAATTAGCTGAATCAACACTAACATACCTTCATTCTCCACTTTACATATTTATGTAGACTAACATTAACATCGGGAGTTTGATACTTGCACATCACCTGTTACAACACATTACTTACTGCAGTGTTGGGGCTGCTGGATCAGAGCAATAGCAGCTGATGTCACAGGTCCTTTACTTTTAACAATAATGGAAGAGGTTATCACTTTGACAGATTAGATGAAGTGTGCATAATAACTACTTATTGTCTACTCATGACCCCATTGTCTAGCTGCAGAGTCTTACCAAATTAAAAATGTTCACAGTTAGCCATATTCAGTTACTATTTAATCCTCACATCCTCTGGCCCCGCCCTACTCATGACATAATAGACCTGATTTTGGCTGTCTGTCTGAACACAGCAAATGAGAATCAGCTCTGCAGGTCAGGCTACAGCGAGTCAGTGAAGTTGAGTTTAGTATATTACTTCTAAATGGTTTGTTTAAATTGTGGTTGTTTTATTGTAATTGCTGCAGTGTTCCCAGCACTCTCTGCT
>OMLM01002436.1:27252-37526 GCA_900302695.1 Helostoma temminkii | reverse complement strand
GAAAATGAACATGCTGAAGTGTTATTTTGTCCACTGTAACAGTGTTAAGTCTAAGCACAGATCAATATAACTTCCAAATGATTTGTTTGTGATCAAATATAATCTAAACATGTTATGATCATTTCAGAGAGTTTATGAACTGCACAACAACATTTTGTATCTAGAGAATATCTCCCCTGAGTCAGATAAGACTTTCTATGCTAGTGTGTTTTCATCTGGGGCCTAGAGTATATAGCAGCCGTCAGGTTCTCTGTGAGTCAGAGTCCCAGCTGAGCAGATTCCACAGCCATAACAACTGACAGGCTGTATGTGTTTTATAGTTCACCTACACTATGATTATGGCATTTCTTGGCTTTTCCTTATTATTTAGTTTTATTATAAGGTCTTAAATCTTACATAGTAAAGTGCCTTGAGATGACTTTTGTTGTGATTTGGCGCTATATAAATAAACTGAATTGAATTGAATTATGGATGTGTGGAGCAATGTACATGTCAGTATGGTGCTTCCTGTATTATATATTCCTTACACTTTCATGTTGCTTCTTTTAGACAATGGTCCGGTGAGAGCAGAGGGTGTCAGTTATGAGTCAAGGTAGCAACTCTCTTTGGACTCAGCTCCTACAGAGCAGCCCATCGCCGTGTGATCGCTACAAGCATGCCTGCTGCAGCTATGATGGAAGTGTCTATATCCTGGGAGGCAGAGACAACAGCTGTCTGAGGGACTTCTGGAGGTACAACATTGGTAAGACTAGATACATAGAGATTCATTTCATTTAAAAGCCACATAGATTTGTGGCTTCCAAAAACAATAGTCTCTCTGATATATTAGTTTCATCTCCATTATTTTTACAGTATTTTTTTTACAATACATACAACTCCAGTTCAGACCATTTCAGTATCATGTTCCTCAACTTATAACTGCAAAGACTTATGTCGTATATAAATATACATACATACCATCAAAAGACAAGGCTGAAACACAATATTGGATGTCTGTGATCTTCAGGCTGTCAGACAGCACTGCATTAAAAACAGACATGATTCTTTGATGGAGACCACTGAATGTGCACAAGAATACATTTGAAAATCACTGTCTATGAACACAGTTCACTGTGTCAAGCTAAAGCTCTGTCATGCAAAGAAGAAGCCAATTATGAACATAATCCAGAAACACTGTTGTCTTCTCTGGAACAAAGCGCATTTGAAATGGTGGCAAAGTGTAAAACTAGGTTTTAAATTAAATAAATAAATACAAATACAATATTATGAAATAAATAGATATGTGAATAAAAAAGAGAAAATATATAATATTACAGTAAATCTTAAAAATACAATTAATTATTTTATAAAATATTTAGCATTCAGCTTTACAAATTTTGCTAATTATTGTGAAATATTTCATGCTGGTTATTTTCCTAATAACAGTAATTATTGCAGAGACCTGCAGAAATCAATTTTTTATATCAAAACATTATGCAAAGTCAGCCTTTTTTCATTATGTTTTTTTTCCCAATTACCTATTTATTTCATACTCCCACTTTTCAGCAGAATGACTATATCTGTCAATCAAAGCAGAGAGGGCAGAGCCAGATATGTGAGTGGTTGCTCCTTTAATCAGCCATATATAATAGCACACAAAGTATCAATTTAGGTCTTAACCAGCAATGAACACTCCTCTGCAGTAGGAGGTCTTATATACTTTCAAACACAGCTGCGACTCGACAAGCTGCTTTCACACATGACACTGAACTCTAGACTTTCTCCAGACTTTACTCAGGTGAGCCCCTGATGTGAGAACACATTTTTTTCACATTTTTGAGTATGACCGTCTGGGTGCTGCAAGAGCAACTCTGTGTAGTCTGAACCTGATTGTCCAGAGATAGTCCAGAGTGCATGTGTGAAAGCAGCTAAAGTTTGTGCATGTTATAGCTGCAGGAGAACAGTCAGTAACTCTGACGTTGCTAACCACTGAGATGGTACACGTTCACCTCTGTCTGAAAGTAATTTACTGTATTTGTGATGACAGACAAAATCATTGTGCTTAAAAGCTGCATTATGAAATAAACAGGCCGTTGTGAAAAACTGTATTATGAAATCATTTCTAACTTTGGACTGATAAAATTTTGAAATAAAAATGACTGAACTTCAATTAAAAGTACCCAGAAAAAACAGTTAGCGTGTAAATAAGCACAATTAAATAGTATAGTACAATAACAAGTGGATTTCTTAAATCAGAATTATTATTCATTATAATGAACTGAAATTTTTCAATGTGCTTAATTTCACAATTTCCATGTTGCATTGCATAATTGTCTCTAATTTATTCATGCAGTTATTTACTTCATAATGTCCTTTTTCTAGTCATTTAATTTTGAACATTTTGGAGTTCTATAGAAAACTGTTTTGTGGTCAGACTAATTAAAATGTGACATTCTATATGGAAACCATGGGTTTCCTCCAGACTGAAGAGTAGAGGAGCCTTCTGCTGTTATCAGCACTCAGTTCAAACTCCAGCATCTCTGATGGGCAGCTTGCACATCTGGAAAGGCTCCATCATTGTTGAAAGACGTATCCAGGTTTAAGGGCAGCATCCAAACAATGTGTTTTTCAGGAAAGGCCTTGTATATTTCAGCAGAAGTGTCCAAGTGCTGAACTGTCCTGTGTATTTGGTGCATTTTGAAACACATGAGTGTGTGTGTGTGTGTGGATGCTCACTGTGGTAAACATGGCCCTGTCTCAACTTGTTTTGATACATGTTACTGCCATCAATTTCAGTATTACCTTATTTTTTATATCATGGTAAATTTTTTCAGTTTGGGTTTATGAGATTTGCAAATTATTGCATTCTTTTTTATGTATATTTTACAGTGTCTGTGAAGGTTGTCAGTCATCCAGGTCAGGGCTATCCCAAAGCATCTGTTCGGTGTCCCAACTCTTTTACTATTGCACCTAAATTAAATCGCAAAACAGACAGGAGAATTATGTAGTTTGATTCTCCGGTATTCAAACCAATAATTGTGTCTAATATTTCAGTGCGTAATGAGTGGACAGAGTTGAGCTGCACCAGTGAAGCTGCACCAGAAGAGCTAGAAGAACATTCTATGGTTGCTCATGAGGTACAAATAAATCACAATCTGTATTCAGATTTAAGTATTCATATTTAATTCATATTTAATCCATTCCTTTCATCCGTTAATACTTTAAAACACATAAAACATATGAATTATCTCTGCTAATATCGCAGTATTCTGAAATTTGCAGGGCTTCCTCTATGTGTTTGGTGGCATGCTGGATTCTGCATACACCAAGTGCAGATGTGCCCTTTGGTTATTTGACATCGGTGAGTTTCACTGTGGAGGTGTATGTGTGGTAGAGCTGGCAGTGGCAACTAATTCTTCTATCATCAAGAAACTCCCAAGCGTGAAACACAAAACATGTTGCTGCATGTTGACAACAATGTTTTGCCTATAAGTCTCTATGAAAATGCATGAAAGCCTTCCCATATAAAATGTTTCTACATAGTTAAATGTTTTAGGAAGGCACAAATATTGAACAAAAAGAAACAACAAAGAATTTGGTATAAGTGTTGATTCTGATATATTGTTGACTGTGCCATTACTGCCATCCTAAGAAAGCATGTATGTATGTTTTGTTTTTGTTTTATTTCTCTGGCTCCACTTGACTTTCATTATCGTGTTTTTCAGCAAAGCAGAAATGGGTTCACTGCCAAGGAAAACCAAGCCCCTGTCAGGTACAAAGCTCCTTTCATATCACAGTGATTTGAGGTAACAGATATGAAACCACTGTGCTCTCCTCTTTCCAAATTTCTTTCCAGTCTTAACGACAGATTATGATAATCATATTTCGTGTAAATGATTAGCACTTTCCTGTCAGATGTTGATAAAATATGGGCATAGAGATTTAAAGCAAATAAGCGAATGTACTGTACTTTTAGTTGGTTAGTGAAAGAGAACTACATTCCTGCTGTCAGGTCCTGGAATATGATAGTTTTTCATTTCAGATGTTAGCATCAGCAGCCAGCAGACTTTAAACACCATGAATCGAAAGAGAGATATAAAATAAACCAAGAAATATTAATGTAGTTTTTTAGTATTTTAATCTTCACACATCTAAATGCCAAATTATGCGTTTAGCATTGTACATTAGCATGTGAATTAAAAGGGATTTCATAAGTGTATCTTATTTGGTAGATGATATGTTTCTAAACATGCATACCAGAAACTCCCAGCTCCCTGGTGTCTTGAACACAGCAGAAGCTGAACAGGTGTATTCTGTGTCAACAGCCTCCAATCCTGACAGCAGCTCTGGCAGAAACAAGGAAATATAGAGACATTGAAACAATCCCATAGTAACAGTCTTAGCAAACTCCTACAATTTTGTGTGCGTGTCTCTCTGTGTGTAGGCCCAAATACCAATTAACAGAAAAGGACACAGTGCTGTGGTGATGGGCTCTGCTATGCTGGTGTACGGAGGTTTTGTAGACATCAAAGGTTCCTCACAGGACTTTTGGAGTTTGGACTTTGGTGAGTTTAAACCAGCTTTTATTCATATCTGTATGTAATAAAATGTTTTTTTTTATAGCCACACACTTTATAGCTTTAGTTTTCCACTTTGCAACCATTTCAAGTTTCAAGTTGTTAATGTTTCAACTATTGTAAATTCTACATCTTCTGTGAATATGTCAAGTGGTGACAAAACAGTCAGCAAGAGTGAAATTTTGACTCAACATGGTCTGTTGGTGTAGTCTCATAGAGAGGGTGGATATCTGAACTGAATCTGAAAGAACCTGCTTTTATCAAATGGTTCGGATCAGGTTTAGATCAAGAGGTTGGATACTCAAACCGGTCCAGGTGGGAACCTATCAGTACCCAAGGGTTCGGGTCAGGCTTGTGCAAATCATACTTGGGTTTTGGTTTGGTTTGGGTTGGACAATAGGTTTGGTCAGGTAGGTTAACCTTTAGCCTAGCCATCCTAAAAAACAGGAGCCTTCAAATACCTGCTTCATTTAATGGTCGACGGGGGACAGCTGTAGGTACCTGCACCTGTAGGTTTGCGCAGCGTACAATGGCCATGAAATGCAATATGCCTGTCAGGTTTGAGTAGGGTTCAGTCATTGCACTCTTGGGCTTGGGAAGGGATCGGACACAAATATGTGACATGATCCACTCCATGGTCTGTCTCGTGGACTCCCTAGAGACAAGAATGTCTGCAAAAAATAGAATGAAAACATGGTGTGACTGTAGTATGTGCATTACTTGTAGATACTGATGTGCTTATATGTATGATAGATACCAAAGTTTGGTCCCAGCTGAGTGGTTCTCAGAAGGGCTCGTTAGGCCCAGGCCCCAGACACAGTCACTCAGCCGTGGTGTACCAGGACTGCATGTATCTTTTCGGGGGTTTGAAAGGATTGCGAGAGCAGAGAGACTTCTGGAAGTGGAATTCCATCAGCCATGCATGGAATGTGCTCAGAACTAAGTAAGTAGTGATTTTATTTTAGCTTGACATTGCAAAAGAAGCTTAAATGCTGTTTCTCTAAATCCTCACTGAGACGCCCTCATGTCAGCTGAGATGTTTAACTACTCAGTTATTCCCTCGTATCAGTACAGACAATAGTGAAAGGTCTAGCTCAGCTCCAACTTTATCTGCTGTGACATGTCTTGATATTTGCACATAAATGCATCTATATCATCTTGTAATATACATTATCATTCATCATTCTGCAAAGGTATTTTTACTTTTAGCACTGTCAAATAGATAGTAGCTGAATGTTTTGATGCCAGTAGTCATACTTTAAAAATGTAGTCTATTGTCTTACATAATGCACAGGATCATAAACCTATCCCTATATTTATATGGTTTTTATTATCATTCCTCTGTGTTTCATTTGCATCAGGTTCAAGTTACAGTTCACACAGTTCATTAGTGGTTTTGTGAACTCCACTTTTGATTGTCATCCTCAGGTCTGGTCCCTCTAAACTGATGGGACACTCAGCTGTGGTCTACAAGGACAGCATGCTTGTCTTCGGGGGAGGCGACAGTCAGAACTCTCCAACGAACTGTCTGTGGCGGTACAGCTTCATCACTCAGACATGGGGGCAGGTTGCCACACACCCAGGTTCTAACGCTCCAAACAGAATTCACCACTGCTGCACGGGACTGGGTCCGAGCTACAAGTCCAACACCTGCAGCTCCTCCCCCATGTCAAGACTGCATGAGACACTAAGGCCCTTTAATAACAAGTGCTACCCTGCCCCCCTTCCTTACCTAGGATCAGGTGAGGCTATAGAGCTGGAGACGTTCAGCTACAGTGGCAACACACTCCACAACTCTTCTGAACTGGACAGTAGCAAACAGAGCTCAACAGGGAAAGATGGACAAGAGATTGAAAACTGTTTGACCTTTGAGAACAAGACTTTCAGCGAACAGTGGAGCTGCACAGAGGAAGTGCTCCATGAGGAGGATGAAGATATAGCCAAGCACCTGCCTGACCTGCTGATGGTCCTAGGAGGAAGACCATGCACCAGTCACAGCCCTATCTCTATATGGCACATGACTCTGACTGACTCCTGACAGCCTGAACAACAAACTGTACTTTTCCATGCGTGGCAAAAGGTGTTACATTTTGTGAATAATATAACTGTTGCTTTTGCTGTATTTTGGTGTAAATGTATCCATTAATGACACGTGTACCTTTTTGTTACAGTACTCAAATGAATGCCATAAATAAAAGCCATTTGGATCATCATAAACAGTTGTGGTATGAGACAAGGATACAGTGCAGGAAATGATAAACATGAACATTGTGCACTGAGTAGGAAATGAAAAACATCAAAATCAGGATCACTGGTCCACAGTCTGGATCTCTGCTTCCAAATCCAGCTACTGCGCAACAGTCATCACTGACAATATGGCAATAATAAAGCCTATATAAGCTACATTTCTGTTGTCGTACTAGATTGTGCTCTGTTGTCCTGTCGTCTCTTGTGGCTTTTTGGAAGTGCACTACAGTTAAGGAAAGCGTTTATGGCACAACTGCGTCAGTTTAGGTGTTTGATTAGATTCTCAGATCTGTGAGAGAAGAGGTATCAATATCAGGGAAATCTGTCCTGTTGTTAGAATAGAATAGAAATCTGAACCAGATTTTCAATGTAAACTTAATTATGAATTATGTATTTCACAAGGATTCCCCAATAACCCCTAATACACCTTTTTTACTCAATCCCACAATGCCACTGTACTGACAGACTGACAAAGTAGCTTCATGAAGTAGTGAAATGTTTCGACCATCATCAACTTTCCTGCTTTTCACTGAATCTTTGGAAACTTCTAGCTGCTGTTTTATACACACTTCCCTGAAATTCAGTAGCACAGATATGCTCTAGATAGCACTAGAATGTAAACTTCCATTGAATACATTTACAATATGTAGTTGATATAATATGTTCTTTGACAAAAATATTCAGGCTCTACAACATTTGTTCCACTTTTATTTTCCATCTGGTGACATCAGGTAAACCTGCTCTAAAGAAAAGCATGTGTTTGTCTGCGGACAGGCAGGACAGGCTGCTCTAATCCATCACCTCGTTCGGCCTATTGACCCACATCGCTGCTCCTACACATGACGCAGAGCTGCTCCTGAAACCTCCTCTTACTGTCCACAGAATTTAATATCAACCCTTTTATTGGATCCTGCGCCTGCAACCATCCGTCTAGGCTGAAGACATGTAAATATTTAGTTTATGAACAAAGCAATAAAACAGAACTATATATAAAAAAGGCATAATTTTGTGTGACAACTATGTTTAGTTTTCTCCTATAGTTTCAGCATCAGAATATGAATATTTATTTTAGGCTCCTTTCAGCTGCAGTCTGTACTGAGAGGTTCCCACTGGTAGATGGCGCTCTGTCTTTAATAATCTACATTATAACATCCACTCACATAAAAGTTCTATTTTTGATTTATCATTTGTAGCGCTGATTTTTTTCTTTTTTAAATCTTTCATTGTGTCATCATCAACATTAGGTTAAAAAACTCCATTGTCTATTGAATGTGAGCTGATGTGACGTCACCGTGAGCATGAACATCTCTGATCTGAAGACAGTGAAGGACTGAGCTGGATGTTTTCTGTGGAAATCCAGTCTGAATGTTTGGGATGAGTGAGGAGGATGGTGCAGCACCTGCAGTCGGTCAGTCACCTGCCACTGAACTATTCCAGCGGAGTGATCCTAAAGTTGGATGATGTCTCCCGCTGTCATTTGGGAGGAAAAAATAATTATGCAACCTCTCCGAGGGGGAGGTGAGAGGGGGCGTGTTGCCATAATAGAATCGTGTTCCAGCGGAGGAGTCGTGTCTCTGGAGACGTAGTAGCCTAATAATCCCTCGCGTCCAGTTGGTGGAAATCCCCACGTGGTTTCGCCTCCTGTATAAAAACTTTGGGTGCGCGGAGCCCCTGTCGTCGTGATTGAAAAGGGGTGGAAAAGGGGGGGTCTCTCTCAGTGATCTCTCAGCATCTTACGGAGGCGCACGGAGCTGGCATTCTACTCTGCAGACGCACGCACGCTCCGGACCGTGGTACCCAGGCGCGCACTCCGAAGACCCGGGAAGTTGTTCTCCGCGGGACTGCAGCTGTAGCGGCGGACTTTGTGCGCGTTGTTTGAATGGGAAGGAGCCGATTGAACGCGTTTTAAGACCGAACGGAGAAAGGTGGCGGCGGTGGCTTCGTTTGGACCTTTCGGCCTTGCGCTGGCCATGTAATGGTTTGTTTTGGTGAATTCCACGTCTGAACTCAACGTGGTCTCACGTATGACACGAGCGCGTCAACAATCAGAGCTCCAGAGTGAGAGATGAACTTTTTATCCTGAGCTGGAACAGACGCGTTGCCGGGTAGAAATCGGAATCCATAATGACTGGAGTTAATTAGCGTCCCAGTTTCACCCCTGTGTGCTTGGGAATATTAAGATTCCACTGGCTTCTTCTGGATAACTCGAGGCGTCTCACTTTTGGAGCGCAAGTGGATGTTCTTCCGGAATTTCTAAGTTTGTAAACATTCAGACACGTTAAATATATTCTGCTCCGCGACAACTGGACTGTAGGTTCAACTTTTGCAAAATGAGCTTACACGCTTTGGCTTTGACCTGTGTGTTTGCGTGCGTTCTGTCCGTGCGCAGCAGCACGGTCGCCGTGACAGACACTCAGAGCTCGCCCCAAGAGTCGTGCGCGTCATGCGGACTCAGAGCGCCGGATCAGTCGGAGCGGGTGAACGTGGACTTCTTGGAGGCGGTGAAGAGGCACATACTGAACCGGTTGCAAATGAGGGACAGACCCAACATCACCCATCCCATCCCAAAGGCTGCGATGGTAACGGCTCTGAGGAGGTTGCACGCCGGCAAACTGAGGGAGGACGGCCGGGTGGAGATCCCCAGCTTTGACGGACAGGCTGCGTTCAACAACGAGGTTCAAGCGGAGACCTCTGAGATCATCAGCTTCGCTGAATCAGGTAATAATCAATAATTCATTGCGCACGCACTAAATCGACCCCTGGATGAACCCTGCCCGCGTTCTGACTTTAAGTAGACACAATAGGCGCAGCGCAGGGAGCCAGGTAAAGTAATACCAGCGTCATTCATACGTGAACCTTGTCCTGATGGTTTGAACAACCATCAGAGGTGAAACGGGCAGAACAATAGATTTAAAAGGCCGTAAACGTATTGGATGAGCGCAGTCACCATTTCTATCATCTTATTACATCACAGTTGACTCTGGTGCTTGTGGCTGCTGTTAAATCCTCTTTTAAACTGATGAAAATAAAAACAGCAGTGCAGCTGAAGAAGGAGTCCTTAATTTACCCCCATGTGTTGTCTAGGGGATAAAAAAGAACCTCTGAATCCAATTCCATCACTAAAGCTGTGCTCACACTCGGTGCTTCAATGTATAAAGCCTCTTTTAAATACAGACAAAGTCCCTCAATTGGCCATTTATTCCTTCCTCTAAGAATGTGTATCTAACTAATTCTCAGAAGTCCAGAGAGAACACCCTTTTCTCTGCCTCACACACACACACACACACACACACACACACACACACACACACTCACTGTCCTGTTGTTTCCCATTGGCCCTGCTGGTACAATTAGCCTGAATGGGCTGCTAGGTCCTGCCTTGCAACAGGAATGATCTGAGCACTCTCATGACAAGGGAACAAAAGCCAGGCAATTATTATAAGAGCACTATGTGTTCCTGCTTAAGCCGGG
>OMLM01002436.1:1030-12490 GCA_900302695.1 Helostoma temminkii | reverse complement strand
TGTTCCATTTGCACAACAGCAGATTAAATTGATTCACAATCAGTGTTACTTCCTAACTGGACAGGTTGATATCCCAGAAGTGTGATGGACTTGGACTTACATTGGAATGATTATGTGTTCCCTTTATTTTTTTGAGCAGTGAATTATATTAATACTAGACTAGCACTTCAATTCACATTGTAGGACATCAATATGAAACATGATGTTTCCTCCTTAGCCACCACCACAGTGTCCTGACCCACTCTTGGCACCAGACAGCTGATTCGCTCAGGACAAGCCTGTCCTCAAGAGGAGAAGCTATTAAAGTATTTATTCAGATTTGAGATCAGACTTTTCTTATGTCATCACTTGTGTATATGTGTTATTTTATATCAGCCGCTTACGCATAGAGTCTAGTGATCCAGTGTTTCACAAACATAAGGATCAAGGTACGAGTAAAATTAATGGTTTAAGAACACATTGTGAATCCAACAGAGATTTTTCTTAGGGCTTTTCTTAAGCACAAACTTAAAGAAAGATATCGGTGAATGAGGTCCACTGTCTCTGTCACTGCTGTCATTTTTCTGCATAATTATGCTTTATATAAGAGACCTAAAAATATAATTCTATATAGTTGTATTGTTAAATTCTGTAAAGTCTTAAACAGGACATTGTAAATTGCTTTGAGATGATTTTTGGCGCTATATAAATAAACTCTATATGCCACAGTCTTTACTCTTCCTTGATTTTACCTGCTTGAATTCAGAAGTGGCTAGTTAGGCAAGTTGAGTGAAAGGGGGTATAGCAAAAGAGATACTTTTGTGATAGTCTTCCATACAGACAAAAGTTAGTTACGGAGTTCCACAGGGTTCTGTGCTTGGACCAATACTTTTCACCTTATACATGTCTCCCCTAGGCAGTATTATTAGGAAACATTCTATAAACTTCCATTGTTATGCGGATGACACTCAGCTATATTTAGCTATTAAACCAAATGAAACAAATAATTTAGTCAAACTTCAAGAATGTTTAAAAGACATAAAGGCCTGGATGTCCCACAAGTTTCTACTTCTTAATTCAGACAAGACAACTTTCTGTGTCTCTCTGTCTCTCTCTCTCGCTCTCTCTCTCTCTCTCTCTCTCTCCCCTGCAGGTATCATCAGCCCTGAGGCTGTGTATTCCGGGTCTTCAGTTGCTGGCCCATCCAACCTGCCTGCCTGCCTGTGATCTGCTTTTCTTTTCTCTTTCTCTTTCTTTCCACTCACCCCAACCGGCTGAGGCAGATGGCCGCCCACCTTGAGCCTGGTTCTGCTGAACCTTACATTGTAAAGTGCCTTGAGATGACTTTTGTTGTGATTTGGCGCTGTATAAATAAGGTTGAATTCAATTGAATTGAATAGTCTTTGTCTTAAAAAAAGAGATGATTCATCTCATGTGGGTTATCCTGATGTAATAAAGTCTGATTTATTTATTCTGTTTGCCTGAGTGATTTCATCATTTTAATGACACCTCAAACCCATGGTGTGCAGGGTGAGGTTAGGCCAGTGGTTCTCAACCCTGGTCATCAAGGTACACTGCCCCGCTTGCTTTCTTAACTATTCCTGGACTTGCAGCTTCTGACTGGCTGAACACACCTGATCCAAGTAATCAGCAGTAGGTAGGGCAGGGATAGCTGGAACACAAGCAGGACTGTGTGCCCTGAAGACCAGGGTGAGAATCACTGGGTTAGACTATTGATGATCTGTTAAAAGAAGCTAGTTGTAATCCCAGGCCCAGACAATTTACAATGTCTGTATATATGTGTAAGTCCTTGTGTTTGAAAGAGTGAGTCAGTGTACAGGTGCTCCACCTCATGTCTGGAAGCAGCAGGCTGTGGCAAAGCTACACATATTAGTCTGGCTGCACACATACACCCACACAAAGAAAGCAGACGTGCAATGTGGAAACTTACTTTCTTGATCAAAAAACAATCGGAAGGGAAAGGGAAGGGCTCAAAACAATTAAACTCATGCAGACAACTCACAGACAGTCATTCCATAACTCATACATGCAGGAGGTTGGATGGACCTTGCATCTCCTGATGACAAGACCACAGAGGAAGCAGCCCTTATAAGGTTATACATGAAACACACACAGACCTGACACAAGTTACAGGCATGCCCCATTAGGGAGTACCCAGATGCTCTTAACCTAGACAGCTGTGTCTTACTCACACCTGTAGGACATAATGGTAATAGCTTCATCAGTGGTTTTCTAATGCACTTACTGTATATGTTCCCTCCAGCAAATCTGATTAAAGTGGTTATTATAGACAACTGATGTACTGTAATTTTCCATGAATTCTTTTTAGGAATAGGCACATCTTTGGCTGCTGTAGGTGAGATTGTACTTACTTTATCCTATTATCATATAATAGCTTTCCCTGTCTTTCAGATAAATGGTGAAAGTTGATAAGCAGGAAAGTTCTAGAGATTAGAGGGACCAACTATTATCTGGAGTCGACGCTACTCAAAAATGAGCACAGCTGAAGTGTCCTTGACTAAGACAGCAATACCTATCCTATCCTGGGAGACTGTTGCGTGGTTCACCATATCATATGGGAGGACAAAAGGAATGCTATAATTATCCTATTACTTCTTGTTTAAACACAACACCTTTTTTAGTAGTTGGCCTTTTGAAAATAAGGGTACTAAGAGAGTGCTAAAGATGAAGTTTAACCATTGTGTACTGTTCTAGGAAGTTGTTGCACTATACTATTAGGTACTTCTGTAATCCATGCAATTGTATAATTGTGGTAAAATCAGTTATAAGTTTAGAACCCCTTCTCTTTTCTTATCTCCTGTTATTGGTGTAAATTGCCCATTAGTGTGAATGTAAAAATCAATCCAGAGAAATGAATTAATCAGTTTCCCTGATGTCACATGCTACCAAACTTTATTTCTGTGTTTTACTCTTTTTTAGGCTTTAATTTGGTGATTTTACTCTACAACTAACTCTGGTGTGGATGCATGAATAAGTGTTTGGGGGAATTTGCTGAAGGGGCACATAAGAACTGTAGCTGCTGTTTTCTACATTCTGGGGTGAATGCTGAGGCCACCAGCTGGGGAAGAGTCACCAGACTCCACCTTTATGACTTGAAACTAATGCCTCAGCATCACTGCCTCCATATTAATCATCCTATACATTTTGGACTTTCCTTTTGAGTTACTAGTATTGCCAACCATCCACCAATCCATTTTCTGGCATCAGGCTACTGTCTTAGTCATTCATTTGCAAGGTAATTCAGATGTTCCTCTCCCAGCCATGTTCTCCTGCTCCTCTTAGGGAATTATGAGGTGTTCCCAGGCCAGATGGGATATATAATCGCTACAACATGTTCTGTATCTGCCCCAGTGTCTCCTCTCGGTTGGACATGCCTAGAAAACCTTTGGATCGTGGTGTCTAGGAGGCATCCTAACAAGATGACCGGACAGCCTTACCTCAACTCTGTGCTCCTTGCGTATGTCCAAACTCCATACCTCATCTCTACCTTAGTGCTGTAGTCATTTGTTTTAAAGTGAAGTGTTTTTATTAGTTTTAGGTTGTTTCCTATTTAGCTTCAAAACTTCCTTAAGATAATTAAGAAAACTCTTCTAAACTGAGGCTGGCTCCAAAACAAGAAGAAGGGTTAAGTGTTTCAATGCAACTGGAATGTATATAAGCAATGGACACACTAAAAAGCCTGCATGTATTATGTTTTCTCATAAGCTGTGCTTTCCCAGACTTGCATGTATTAGCCAGATATGCCAGCAATTGGCCCTGGGAATGAGTGTTTATGTGTGTGTGTACCAGCCACCTGAAGATTACCTTGACATTGTTGTTGCTGTAGGGGAGGGATAGACGTGACTCGTACTACTCAATACAGTAGCAACTAGGTAGGGGAGGAGCAATGAGGACAAAGGGATACCTGGTAGGAGGCATGAAGAGGACACAGAGGGCAAAGCACTGGAGCTAGATGCTACATGATGCAGCACGTCCATCGTGGACATATTGCCATCAGCCATTTAAAGGTTGAGGGCCCCTGTACAGCACGATAATCCTCTGGTATGAGTGACTTTGTCAGTCAAAAAGGCAAGCACTGGGGCCCAACTGTATGGTGCATTAGCATTAATGGGCTTACGCAAACCCGTGGTAGTGGGAATGGGAATATAGTCATAAGGCTTACAATGACCTCCCTTCTATTCTCTGATGATCCTCCAGCTTGTTTTAATGTGTGTTTTGAAACGTTCCTGTAAATAATCCTCTAAAACCAGACACTTTAGGTAAGACTGTCAAGGTCTGCTCCTCAGAAAATCACAGTGCCACGTCTTGTAAAAAAAAAACATCCTGACACCTGTGGTGCCCATTAAAGCAAGTGTAAAATGTCAAGTTTAACTTAAAGGGGTCTGATTTATTAAGAATCCAAATAGTGAGCACTAAATCTTAAAAATTGCTCATTTCGCAGGAGGTGCACACATGGTGCAGGTGGTCATATTAAAAATGATGATTTTGTGTGTTTCACTGGTGTCTGTCATGGAGAGGCAAGGTTAAATTTGATCCAGAGGAATTATAGGTGGATATGGAAGAGGCTAATAATCACTATGATGAGCTACAGCAGTGAAATCTCAGTATGACAAGAATAAATGCTTTATTGAAAGATAACTCCTATAAGTCTTCAGAAACCATTAAATGCATAAAAGTCACATTTGGCCTCATTCAATACGAATATGCATTATGCAAGCACACATGCACACACACACACACACACACACACACACACACACACACACACACACACACATACAGCATTGGCTGGCATTTTAAAAAATCTTGCATCAGTGCCACAGTAGCCCTTTACTTATTTTCCAAAAGTAGAAATTAATAGTGACATGATAAAAAACATTTGTTAATACCATTTCTTAGACAGAATGAAATCCTTCTTCTAAATTAAGCCCTAATGTCTTTTTCTGTACAGTACACCATAGACACTGGCAGTGAAGGAGCCAATTGGCAGAAATCATAGATTCACCCCTATTATTTATGAATTTGACACTACTGTCCTCCCTACAGTCATTCTTTCTTCCCTTTCCACTGTTCTTAGATCCGACGGCAGGGTGGCATACAGCTGTTAGTGGACTTGTTGGACCACCGGATGACCGACGTCCACCGCAGTGCCTGCGGAGCCCTAAGGAACCTAGTGTATGGCAAAGCTAATGATGACAACAAGATCGCCCTGAAGAACTGTGGCGGTATACCAGCTCTGGTCCGGCTGCTTCGGAAGACCACGGATGTGGAGATCCGAGAGCTTCTTACAGGTAAAAAACACAATTTACACAGGGTTAATGTCAGGAGTTGAGCTGCACGGCATCTACCCTCACACGCCCACACAAAAGCAGACTCACATTCCCTCTTCATAACTCAACACAATGACATATACACACTGTATTGCACATACATACACACATGTAGAGAAGAGAATTGTTTACCACCTGCCTGCTTCTCAGCTCTGATCAAGTTCTGCTGATGCTGCTGTGAAATTGAGCTTCTGTGCAAAGGGCTACACTGCACTTGTGTCCACAGCGAGTTTGCATTTTCTGTCAGTAAATACAAATATCAAAAGAATTGTGAAAAATAGATTTAGGATTGATTTATTTGAAGTTCTAAACCCGCTGAGGTCGCAGCCAAAACGATTAATGGATTATGAGGAATGCCTTTACTAGTGTTTTACCATGGATGTCCATGTGAATACCAAATAGAAATGAACTGCCATGACATGACAGTGAAATCTGTGAAAAAGGACTTTCATCTCTAAAAGATGGATGGAGACATGACAGAGCTAAAAGAGGAATACCACTCAATTTTCAGACTGATCTACGCCCAGAATCCCCAGGGGGGTTTTCCAATCCAGGAGCCAAATGAGAAAAATGGATTTCTCTTACTAGCACCCACGCTCATGAAGACATCTCTGCTGTAGTTCTGTAATATTCCAAGGCTTGACAAGTCAGAAACCAGAGTTTTTGGTTATTTCTGCTTTCTTGGAACGTTCCATCCAAATATCTATTTATTTAAGTACAAACAGACCAATGTGTTTTGTGCTTCAGTCAGGAACAAGCAACTGGATCATGTCCGTTCCACCTTTAGATAAAATTAAGGTGTAAGTTAAGGGAATTCATTTCATTATAACTGAATACTGAGATGAAGCTCAGCAGCAGAGTAACTTGTCTATTACATAACAGAAGATGCTTTAGGTGAAATTATCAATGCTGTCAGCATGTCATCATCACAACAACTGAGAGAAGTCCAATCACTGATGAAGATCGTGTGATACTTTGTGTTGGAATTATTTCATTTTAAACATGCTTGATTTTGACAATTGGAATTGGGACCAGTGATGAGCAAAGGATTAAATATGGTGGTGTGCCTCTCAGATTATCTCACTCATTAACTTTCTCTAATTAGCACTCCCTGCAGTTCTTGATCTCTGGGTTTTTTCATCCATTTTTCACCCAAAAGCTCTTTCCTCGGTTTTTTCACCTTTTGCTATTCAAACTGATCAAGAATTGATTGTGTCTCAGTTTCTTTTTTGTGTTTTGGGGAGTTGGTGGGTTAAGACTAATGCAATCCATGGTGGAAAATGTCATTAGATGTGATGTTATTGTAGGTGCATTATCAGCTCCATTAGTTTCCTCAGTCTAATATTCCTAGCAAATTGAACATTTGGTACCAGTGTGAGAGGTAGTGGCTTATTTATGTAGTGAAAACTAAAGGCATGGAGGTCGGGTTGTAAGGCCTGCTGACTATGGCCAGAGATCACATCTGATCACAGATCTTCAAATAACTTTGTATTAATGATAACCACCATCTTTTCCAATCAGATCCAAGTGTTTTAATTGTACATTACCACAGACTTTCTATATACAACACATGTAGTTAGAGTAGACATAAACACCATTACTGTATATTCTTGAAAGCAAGGATTTAAAAAATGTGACCACTGATTTAAAAAAATATATATAATAAAGTTATGATTAAACATATTCTGGTGTTGAGTCAAATATCAACATTCTTCTAGTGTCTTGCAGATATAGAGACCAATCAGTGTTTCCCTCCAGTCTAGGTTCATCTATTTGTCTATGTAATACAACCAAAAATTTACGGAGACAACTGCTACAATGTAAATGCACAGTATTAGGTCTTAAGCCATTCATAAGTTATCTTGAGTTAAACCCATGTTAATTGTATTGAGTGTCCATCTAGGACTACAACTAACACGATGGGTCTAAAATACTTTTACATTTTAAAAAGCTCCAATTTAGGGGAAGAATCTGCTGTTTCAGTCATAACTGAAAGAGAACGTTACAGATTTAAGCAGCTTATTGTTGACATGGTTTCAGAAGTTATCTCCAAATTATTACCCAATCTTTACAAACTGTCTTTGTGCTGCACAAAAGCTGCCCTTGAGCGTTCATCTACACTACTAATTTTTTGTATCTGTCCTTCACATCAGGATGAAACAAGATGGTGAGTTACAAACATTGTGTTATTTATTGTAATGAGAGGCAGTCATGAATACTAACACCAGCCAAGCAGTCTCCCAGCAAAGGAAAAGCTTATCAGAGAAGTGAAATCGAAATGTGTCTTTGCATTTCCCACATTTGGTGCACAGTATGACCCATGTGTGCACTGTGCATTTATGTGTATTTATACATGTGTAGTGAGAATCAAAAAGGATTTAGGCTTAGCAGAGATGGAAATAAAAGTTTTTTTGTATGCTGCTAGACTCTTAAAGAAGATTACCATATAAATTACAGCAGCAATTCAAGGCACGAAGCACCGAAATCCCTCCTGTCACAAATTAATCAGCTGAACCGACCGACTGGCCGCAGACAGACCGTGCTCTCTATCCACTGTCTTTCTCAAAGACCCAGAGGAAATCTCTCTCTCGCTCTCTCTTTTACTATTTCTCAGCCCCTCTCACACTCTCTCTTATCCCTCTGTGGTTGGGTCTTCGTAATTGGTCTCTCCTTCTCTTCCTGTCTCTCTCCCGTCCTCTTTGCCTTTTTCTGTCTCCCCTTTTTATCCTGTTTCCCTTTTTTTATCATCTATGACGCCCTCCCTCTCTTTTGTGAGCATGTTAAATCAGGATCACAGTGGGAAGTCAAGCTGCCTGCCTTGCTAGCTACAGATTCGGCTACACCCACAAATGCGCACAAAGGATTGTTCACAAGCACACACACAAACACACACACACTATCTATCTGTCTATCTATCTGTGTGGGTAAATCACAGGAGCCTTTTACAGCACCTATTCGTGTCAAGATATACAATTTTGGAGCACATTACTACATTGCTACAAACTACTACTACAAAATATTAGTACTGTAAAATGTAGCTGCTTTTTTAACTGGCCATTGCAGCTGTACAGTTCTGGTAGATATTCTTTTAGATGGCACAGTGTTAGTTTTGTTGATTGTAGGGTTAAGTCTTGTTGATTTCGCATATGATATCTATTGATCCCAGGTGTGAGAGAGGTGGTGTTGAGCTGCAGAGAATGTTAACAACAAAATATCTGCTCTGTCTGACCGCACAGCGCAGCACTTTCTGTAACTTCTTTTTAAAAACCACATGCTGTCAGTAGCTGTGGTTCCACTTGTCATTACTATGCAACTTTTTCATCCAGTCACAGCAGAACACGTCATTGTAGGTGACACGTCTGGATTGCTCATGTTGGCGTCAGCTCTTCAGAAGCAGATATGGAAGTTGCCAGGCTCATGCTGTGAAGGGAACGTTCGGCAGTCTGGATGCAATCCAGGCACAATGCTGATTCAGATTAAGCAAAGCGTAGACGTGGAAAATGACAACTTGAAAGAGTAAAGCATAGTCCGATTTTTTTTTTTTTTTAAAGGATTACTTACTAAATTAAAACAGCTTTGCCGAATCTAGTGAGTGTTTTAAAACATTTATGCTACAGTTAAAAACATTTTCCATTAAATCCCTTGTCGCCACAGAGCCCAGGTGGTATTATTGCTGTGCTAGATTGATGTGCGAAGACTATAATAATAGTCCCACCCATTAATACAAGAATAAACCTCATTTTAGGACACAACTGCTATTATTGACAAGTGCTATTAAAAATCACATCGCTTTCTATTCTTTTTCTGTTGTAAAATAACATAACAGCACATCGGCAAAAGTACAGAACATTCTTTGTTTTTTTCTTGTTCATCATAATTTAGTAGACTGATCGCATACCAGCAGTGCTACAAGACAGTCCCATCTTTAAGGCTCCTTAGTTCAGCTGAGAAACGCAACCTTCTTTCCTCGGGGGACAAAGCATGAAACAGTTGGATCCTTCAACTTCCAAGATTCTTTGTGATCCCGTGCCTTCGTCCTTCAAAGGATGAATTGAGACGCAGCAAGTGTTTCCAGTGTTTGAGGAGAGTGTCATGAAAGGCCTGAAAGAGAGTTAATATGACATGCTGTATACACTATGGCTGAGGTTTAATAACACATATCTATATTATAGGCCTCTGTGGTCCTGTTTAATCATTAGATACAGACAACCTTCATCTAAAACATATATACAACCATGGAGTTTAAAAAGTAAAACTTCACTTCACACTGCTTAGCTCATGTGGTAGATGTGTCATATAAGGAATACAAATATGAGCTGGGACTTTTTCAGGTGCCAGGCAGCTGGGTTCAATGTGACACCAGTTATTATAGTCTGAAGAGCTCCCTCAACTCTACTCTAACTTTTCTTTCTGCCTGAAGATGACAGCAATTAAAAGAGGTGCCAACTGATTCGTTGTGTAAAGCACTCTTCAGCCATCCATGGGTCCACTCAAATGTCAGGGTGTGTTCACGGTGCCTGTCATAGGAGGGTAGTTACTCTTACCACAAAGGCACCCTGCTGTCCTCAAGGTCAAACCATCAGTGTAGGCTCTTAATGAATGCTATGAACGTAACTTGAATACAAGCAGCTCCTGATCGTGATTCAACCACTGATTGCTTGTTGCAATACTACACAGTAATTACAGTAGTTAGTTAATTAAGTGTGAGAATCTAGGATTTTGATTAGTCAATCACAATAACACAAAAGAGTCAATACGTGCTTTTACACAGCTCCAATAACAGCCATGTTTTGAATATTATGTTATATTATCTTTTTTATTTATCTTATTATCTTTTTTGTTTTGTTTTGTGTTTTTTGTTTCTTTTTTATTTAAAACTGTCCTTTTAATGGGAGGTGTATTAACCAACCAGCTCAAGTCCCGCTTGACAACATCTTCTTCTGGGTAGACCAGCATATGTACTTTTTCAGAAAGAAATAAAGACAGTTTTTAGAGAGATCAAGAGACAAAGGGAATGTTGCAGAAGAGAGTGATACGACAGGAATGAAAACATGGTGCAAATGAGAGATGGGAAATGGCTTCAGACACAGGGAGAGATAGCCAACATATTAATTTCCCCTCCTTCCATATAACAGTACATTCATAACCTCCTGCTGCTACTGATGATGTAAGGCCAAGGCAATTAACCTCCTTCATCTGTCATTCACTCATGGCCGTGTGTAAGTGTGGTTGTGTGTGTGTGTATGTGCTCTGTAGAGCTGGGATGAATGTGTGTGTGGGGGGTACATTGTATGCGTGAGACACATAGTGTGTTTCAGATCAAAGATAAAACCCCCATTGCATTTCATCCCAGAAAGATGATGTCATTCTCCCCACAGCTGACTTTACTAAGGACAAGAAAAAAATATTTTTCTTGCAGCTGCTGTATGACATCATGTGTCATGTACCTATTACCCCTAGAGATGTAGTTATTAATGTATGGTACAAAAACAATTAGGCAAGTCAGAGAAACCTTAGCATGTTTACAAGAAATCTACTTTACGAAAAGGCACACAATGGACACCCTCTAATAATTTAACTTCATAAATGAACCTAACCAAAATATGTAAACTGATTCAGAGATTCGTACCTATGCAGGCAGTATGTGCAGCCAATCCTGTCTCCAGAAGATTATGTTCCTATATGCAACCTAAATCGTGAGTGCACTTTTGTAACAATCATCATGTTATGACGCAACATATTTTTTTAATTAATTAAATAATATGCTATATTTATTACCAGCAAGCTCTCCACAAGAAGGTGCTTGGCATGGATGGAGAGCAGTGTTACAGTATATATTCTCACTTTATTGGGCACATTTTTTGAACAGTAGTACTTAACAGAAGCAAGAGCATGATTTTTTTTGGACTGAAAAATATCACAATTTTGCTTCATAATCTAGTGTAATCAAAAAGTCTTTCTAATTGACAGCATGTTCTGTGGGTCTGAGTATTTGGGGCACTTAAAAAAAATCTAAATCATGATACATGGGCGGAGTTTGCATGTTCTCCCTGTGTTTGCGTGGGTTCTCTCAGATCGGAAGAGCACACGTCTGAACTCCAGTCACCCG
>OMLM01002432.1:108450-124093 GCA_900302695.1 Helostoma temminkii | reverse complement strand
AAAGTGTTTAAACTTTAAAGGCAGGAACCAAATCTAATTAAGTAAAGTACTGGGGCTTGTAGGTGAACTGAAGGGGTGTAATTGATTGAAAGGTTCACTGGCTCTGTTGATATGCCATTTATAATGAGAAAATGGCAATGTGATTCTATATATTAGCATTTGTTATTACATCTGTGGTACATGCGCAGCAGCAATAGTTGATTGACTTACAGCTAATGGTCATTAGTGAAAGCTGCATAAAAAACAGCAAATAAAAACATATTTAAACAAACAACATTTGTGTGTAATAGACCTACTGCTTGTGATAAAGCAGCCAGTCACCTCATGAAGAGAGATTAAACACTAAAGCGAGCTTTCATGGACACCTCCAGTCATTTCTTTTCGTTATATACTCAGCCAACATAAATCAGAAATTCAATGTAAAGTGCAGTCTTTTGCAAGGCTATTCAATTTTCCCAACACAAAGGGGTCTCACACAACCACAATGACGAGTGTTGAATAAACCTGATATTAATAATGCAATGTACCACATACAGTTATACTTTTTTGTGTGTGTGTGTGTGTGTGTGTGTGATATATAGCTCTGCCTATTCAGTTTACCATTGCTGTTGTCCTTCATATCTAGCCACACAATAACAGGACGTGTTTCCATTACAATTTGCCCATAAAAAATGTCTCTCTTTTCATATGAAGTGTTCTGTTTAGTACATACAGTATTCCGATCAATATTCATATGAGGAATTCTTATTAATGATGTTACAGTATTTTTGTATTTTAAAATCTGCATAGTGATTAACCTACAAAAAGGCATGCTCATTATTTTTGTTCTGTCAAAGATCAGATTCTCAGTTTCATTTTTTTTATTCGGGTGATGTGGCAGGTCAAACATGAAGATGCAAACAGACTAAGATGAGCAGGTTTAAAAAGAAAGTGAAAAATCATATATCTGCAGAGGCTCCCTGCAGTCAAACAAATTAGTTACTGCTGTCAAATGCCTTATATGTATCAACATACAAGCATATTTTAGGGCCGATGCCTGAAATCTCAAAAACTGTCCATGTGACACATACACAATAAATTGTGATTATGATGATTGTTTATCTCAATTACCAAACGTCTACAGTTGTGAGAACAAAAAATGTGATGATATAAAGAATTGCAGTTTATGTGCTTAAACACTGTTTTTGTGTTTGTAGTTAGTACTTGTTTTCTTCCTTACCAGTGGTCCATAATCCACACTGCTGTTCCAAGTGCAACAGTGTCTTTTATATCTATCAGTCTCTGCTAGGCTGCTCTGTCTGAATTGTGTTGTTGACCTTGTAAATACAGCATGTGTACTGTTGCATCCACATATCTGTGAGTGTGGGCCTGAACACACCTAATATTATACTTTCGGTGCTTTACACTTAATGTTCACTTAATGTATGAAATGATAGTATCCTATAATCCTGCTACCTATGTCAGTGTTATTTCCTGTTTGTCTGTTTTTGGAGAATCAACATGTAAGGATAGGTATGTGGATGTTGTTAACAATGTAATACACTCTATAATAAACCCAGATTTGGAGTTATATGTATAAAATGACTTAGATTTAAAACAATGCAGGGCAGACTATATCCACAAGATGGTGCAAGTGTATCATGAGAATTACAGTTAGAGATCCAGTTTTCAGTTACAGACTCACTGGCTGTCTTCACTGTGTCCTGTTGACTGTCCTTGAAATGTGCTAAATCCAGCATCTGCAGGATACAGATCATGAGTACATGAGACTCATGTCTCTTATTGTATGATATGATATGGTGACTGTCCCAGATGGATGACAGCAAGACACCTGCAACAGTGTAGTTCTCCTGTGTTCTACTGCATACCTGTGAGTTTAAATCTAGTAGGGTCCTCCTGAAAAAAACTTGTGTCACTGAACAACAATTTGTCCCATTTCACCATTAGTGTCCCCACCATCACTGTATGCAGCCTGTTTTGAAAATATATTTTATACCTTTAGTCATTTGTGATATACCTTTGGTGTTATAACATTACAAGAGTGAGCATATCGCAATTTATGTGGATCGCTGTTGGCATAACCAATTAAAAATGCAGTGACCAATACAATCAAAACATCATCAAAACTGAATATTTGTGTGTTTCTCGTGTCGTCACGTTTATCACTGCAAGTCACATGGTCCTGACATTTCAAACATTAGACTAACTGTGCTGATAAAAAAAAAAAACAGTGAATAAATATACCAAAACCATCTTGCAATACTTCAACTTGGCACAAGCAACCTGCTTCCGCTAAGTTGCGCATTCTGAAGGCCTTGAGCACGAATCATTTCCTTCCAGTCAGACCCTTTTTTTTTACTGCTACTCATCCTATTAGTCTGTGCTGGTGGTGCCTCCTCATCAGAGGAATCTTCTATTCCATGTCAAGCTGTTCCCTCAGGCGAACTCACTATGCATTTGGTTCCTGCAGGGCATAGTCAGCATCATCATCTTCACAGAAAGCTGATGCTAAGTCAGTGTCTGAATGTTACCTTATTGTGCACTTGTCCTGCAAACATAACACATCCTTTAAAACCAGCCGTAGAAATCAATGGGTCCAAAATAAAAGAACAAAACATTGTTTGACTTTAACTTTGTCATAATTTATTCTGCACTTCTGTCAATCCTGTTTTAGCTATAGATACATTTTTAATGAACAATCAGCTAAAAGCATATATATTAGGAAACATTTAGCTAAAACACAACAGGTGAACAGCTATTTAGCTGTAACACATCAGGTAATGTATCTAAGGTATTTAAAAATTGTAAACATACAAATATTCTACTGTATTTTACACAACTATAATAATCAGGCACAAATTTGGAAAATACCACGTGTGGACAGTTGCATATGCATTGCACAATGTGCACTGTGACCTGGTGAAAGTAAAATGCTAAAAAAAAATCTTTTGTAGTTAAAAGTATGTGAACAAATTACCAGTTCATATTAAATTAGATTTATACGATAAGGGTAATTTTTGACCCATATAAAAAATGTGATGTTAAAAAACTGAATAAATGTAATACTGAGTCACAACATGTATTACAAAAGATATTAAAGAATAACAGTTGCCCAGGCAATGTTGAAAACATGTTGTAGAATTAAAATTAATCAAATCCAAAGTTGGAAAATTATTAATTTCAATATGTAATTCACCAAGAAGTGCTAAACATACTTTTTAATTAAGTTTTGAAAACACTGTGAGACATGAGACTGCCCTGCCTGGAAAAAGTGGAAAAGTGACTTATTGTGCAATTTGTAATGTTTTGTTTGTCACAAGCAAAGGCAGAAGTAGCATTTGCTATAGTTTAGTGGCACAAAGGTTGTTGTTAACATCCCATCTCTGCGGCCAACTTTTAAACATGAAATTGAATTTTTACCAAGTAGTTCTTGTGCCTCACCGAACACAAAACAATCAGGAATAGTGTGCTGACAAACAAACTATTTTGAAGTTTGGAGACTAAGATTTTTGCCTGTCTGTGGTAGGTAAACAGAGAGCACTTCAGTGTGTTTATTCATGCATCTGTGTGCATAATGGCATTCATTACTGCCACAATAACATAACAACACAAGAAGTGTAAATATATTTAAATGTGAAAATGAAACTGCAAACCCTTGTACGCTCAAACTAAACTGTCCAATTTCTGCTTTGAGTCCCATCCCCCAAATAAACCTCTTGATACTCTTCGCCTGTTTTCTGGGTGGCTTTTTGGTGATGACCTGGTGATAGACTCCCCTAACCCATTAGTCACAGCTTCTCTTTCAGCTGATCAACACCACAGCAGATAACACAGAGCTGGGGGAAGGAGCGAAAGTTGGTGAGAGAGAAAAGAGTATGAGACAGAAGGCGAAAGAGAGGAGGAATGCTTGATAGGGGCCTCATTAATCTTTTATTTATTTATGTAAGAGGCAGAGAGGAGTTGATAGGCAGCAGCTCCTCTGCCAGCTGAGCAAAGAACAGAGGATTTTCAGACTTGCAAGGGTAATATAAATCTCAGAAACATGTGGGAAAAGTATCAGCTGGAGAGTGCTGTAAAAATTATGAGTGACTTTTTGTAAAATGTTCATGTTTCCATTCCCAGCAAGACATAATGCGAACAGCACCATGAGCTTACATTAACACACTCACCCACAGTCTGTCCAGCCGCCCCCATTTCCCTCCCCTGCCTCACATTTTGGAGCCCGACTGTGAGTCTGTGGCGCCACACTTGCAACTGACAGCTTAATACTGCTGCAGAAATTGGTTTTGTGGAGTGGGCAAAAAAGAGATGGGATTTTAAAAGGCTTCTTTTCAGTGGGCTTTGCTGCACTGTCTTCCTCATCATCTGTCATATTTGCCTGTCTAATGATGTTTAATAACAGAGTGAGGCACAGCGTACGGAGTAAAATACACTGCCAGCCATTGTGCCTCAGTTTTCCTGATGATGGCTTGAGGTAAATGTTATGACGCAGACGAGTATTTCCACTCACAGGCAATATACTCTTCAGCCAAGTCAACTGTCTGTCAAACAGGTCAGAACTCAGCTTCTCATCATTGGGAGTATAGATTTTATAACTTGCAGTTATATGTCTGTACAGTACCTCGTTGTTTGTGTGTGAAGCTTTGTGCTGTTATATAAATGCTAAACTCAACTGCATGCTTGTTAGTCAAAAACAAAGCTTCTCTCACTTTTTTTGGAAAGTTTAAAAGGTCAAGATACTGTAAAATTCCCTGCCTCAGAAAGCCATTTTTATTCGAGTATATACTTGTGTGATTTGCACTAGAATATGATCTAACTGTACAGAGTCCTGTGTATAATATAGATATGGATTTACATTTAAAAGAGAGAGAGTGTGCATGTGAATTCATGCCCCTCAACACTCTCACAGTTGACTCTTTCACTTTTTTTTTCCTCCACAGTATAGCCAGGAGCCAGGAGCCAGTGCCTAGTTGCAGGCCTTTAATTAACGTGAGTCACTCTGTGCCGTCCTGGATGAAGCCTGTGGGTGCATTAATCATATTACCTAAAACTGATCCAAGACCAGTCCTATCTTGTAAATATGAGCAGCCTTACACAATTCAGGAAGTGGTGAGACAGGTAGAGCTTCCACATCGTATTGTCTTTGGCAGCAGGGCTCCTCTCCACACAAAACCCTCTTTGTCTCACTCCCAGAAATGGTACTTGAGTGGAAAGTGCTGTTTGCACTTAGAAGCCATAATGACAACGTATCTGTGTTTCCCATCAGTGTAAAATTATGTCAGCTGGAAGATTGCTGCTGATAGTAATATAGTTAGCATTTAAACTTAATTTTAAGTCTCTTCTTTAAGTAAATATTGAATTGGTCACAACATCACAGCTTTGCTTTCTTAAGGCCACGTTGCTAATTTGTATGTTGCGTGCTGTCTGAAAGCATGAAGCTTTGACTGTCAGCACTTAGATGTGCCTCTTTTTCTATGGTTTCATATTGTGTATGCCATGGCCATAACTAGATTTGCTCATTTTTATTTTCACAACTATTTTGCACGTATACAAGGTATGCAGAAAATTGGAAATTATGGAAATCAGAATGAGTATGTTTGTCTAAGAATATTATATGACTGTTTACAATTATTTATATTATTATTCCACAATTATAATGTATTGTTCCAAAAGTGAAACCATGTTCCACATACATGACCTACAGCTTCAGTTAATCCTCATACTGAAAAAGATTCTGATAAATATTTCTGTGTAATTAAATTGTATAATGTTTTTCTGGCCGCTTCTTCTGTTGTTATTTTGAATTCTGTTTCACTGTTTAAAATGCACCATTTACTGGCGCTTGGATGAAGAGATGGCATCAAAGTGTTTTAAGGAGATGGATCTATGCACCATATACTAATGTGACCTTGTGTTCCTTTCAGTTTTGAGATGAAAGGGAGTTATGGAAAAATGTGAGAAGAAAAACATTACTTCTTACTTCTCCTCCATTCTGTTGAATGAAGCACAACAAAAGTCTGTTCTCAATTCCAATATAGTCAAATAAACTGTCAGGGACTGGGTGTCTGTGCTCTGTGGGTGGTGGTACCGTGTGTTTTGATCCTCTATTGATCTGTTAATGGTTTTAAATTATTTATGTTTCCTTTGGTTAATCTAATTTCACTGTTAAATGTTCTCATTCTCTCCCTTTTGCCAAATCTGACAAATGGTTTTAATACATTTCAATACTTTTTCAAATTCAAGTTTGAAATAGAAATTATACTTTGCCAGGCTTATTGTGTGTCGGCCAGTTAAAGATACTTTACACAAATGACACAAAAGGCTGATTGGAGATCACCTGCCTTTTACAAATAAAGTAAAAGGTTACAATGACAACCATTGGTTGAACTGCCCATTGAAACTGTGCTCAGTCTTTAGCAGCACTAGATTGACATCTGAGGATCAGGGTCAATCTAAGTTTCTGTGGTGACATCCTGACTTAACTAAAGAACATTGTCACATCTAGATTACATTTGTCCTCAACAATAGAGTTAAGTTAACTCTTGCCATTTTGTTTCATCAATTCAAATTACGAGTTTTATTGGTCTTCACTCGTCTTCTGCTTTCATCCCCTGAATGGAAATTTGTTTGGAATGGAAAATTGTTCAAGCACATGTCCCAACCGTTTAAAGATTAGAGACTTTTCTTTATCCTGCGTTTCTGCTTTTCTCTGCTTGTCAGACTAAATGGACAGAAATCCATTTTCATTTTGCCATTACAACTCTCAGCTCCTCTTCTCTTTAGAGAAGGTAGCATATTGGACTTGCAGTGTCACATTATTAGAGTTTCTTTAGACTCCACATCATTAGTATGTAGATTTTACTTCCTGCAGCTGTCTGTTGGTATATGAAAATGACAGCAAAAACCAGAAAGGAGAGTGGAAGGAAGCAGAATTCAATAGTGGGAGGGCTTATCTAAGCAGTCCACATCCGCTGAGTCAGACTGACAGGCCTCTAGCCCTTGTGGCAGGTTGCTGGCTGTGGGGTTAACCTGAGGTGGCAGCTAGCCAACTGTTCTGGAGAAAGCAGGTTCAAGTTTAGGCCCCTTAACCCAACAATGATAACGTAAGGGGTCGTGGAGAAGTCAGGAAACCATTGTTTTTAGAAATTCCAGTTATTTGGTTATTTAAGTCAGCTGGGGCTTGTATCCCCCACCTCCCCTTACTGCAAGAGGCCTGCACACCATCATTCCATTAACCACATGCTTGCAGGCCAAAACTATACGCTGAGGGATAATGGACATGTAGATGGAATAATGCATGTAGAGGGTGAAGAAGAAAATTTAAAGGGTGTTTAAGATTTAAATTTTGAATTTCAGTTACTAGTTACACAATACAACATGGGAAATGTTGAAATTGTAATTGTAATTTTATGGCCTTTCTTCACAATCATGTGGATAAAGCATAAACAGACCTCTGCAGTTCCTGCAAGAAGCAATGTGTTTATTTCTGCTCAGGTTCCACTTTTCTGTTACAGAAGACGTCATGTGAGATTTGACTTTGCCTAAGCACAAGAGACTCTCTCCATTACCTCTCTAAATGAGCAGTTTAAGATACTAGCCTCTGTCTGACCTCCTGTCCTTAGTTCCATACGTGCTGGTAAACCAGGCATGTGAGCACTGAACAAGCATCTCTGTAAGTGTCTGTAGGTATCAACATTGAGACAGACAGTTCACCAGACAGCGCATAAAAACTAAATTAAATTTAAGGCTAATACATTATTAACTTTAGAGTTTTTGATTGACTTTACTGATACAAATAAAGACATTAAGGGCCAAATCATGCATGACTGTATTGATCCATGTGCCACATGCCAGTAGTAGGAGGACGACGTCACTGTCTCTATCATCAAAAGATCTGTCCATGTTTGTGCTCATTGTGGCTCATCTGATGCTCGTATACAAACAAGCAAGGCCAAATTAGCACTAAAGAACCAAAAATCAAAACCCAAAGATAATAAGAAATGAACAGAGGGAGGCAGTAAAGCTGAGAAAATAAAAGGTAGTGCATGAGGGTCTGATGATTGTTGGCATATAGGTGCAACAGAACAAACGGAGGGAGAGGACAGATCTACAAACATCAATGATTATCACAGAGAATGGCCTTCCCAGGGGATTTGGCTGTCGGCCCCTGTGGGTGCAGTGCCGACTCTTGGCCTGACTGCTTCCCTCTCTCCCTCTAGCAGATGTGGTGGGTCTTAAGCATGATTCAGACCTTCCTGGACCAACGTTGCCACACAGAGTGCTTAAGTCTCAAGCAAAGAGGATGAGGATGGCAAGGATGCCGTCTTATATGAAAAACAATTGTAGCTCTTCCATGTAATGCAGTCAATAGCACCTTGAGTGTCTGTTTGTGTGTGTTTACACATGCATTATGAAGCGGGACTCTTGTTGGAAAAGCATGCTTTTCAGTATTTTCTAGTCCTGGTTTTTAGACAGTCGGCTCATTTATATACCTCTTTCTTTAGTCTTTTCCTTCCATTTAGATGCAAATCAAAAAGAAAAGAACTGACACCAAGAGTGAGGGTTTGCAAAAATGTAATATTTGACACTGCACAAAACTAGAAAAACAAGCATAGTTTGATTATAAAAAAAATAATGCACCACTCTGTCCTCATACATGTTTTTTTATGTAGCTCACATTTTACTGTCATATCCTATAATGGTTATGCACATTAGTTTCATTCTTAATGTTTAATTTATCTATAAAGTAATTTATCACATTGCAATGACAATCAGTGGTGTGTGGTAATCCTGAGTGGTGCTTTGCTATGGTTTTTACCCCTGTGCCAGTGTGATCAATTGTGGCGCTTGTGGCATTACTCTTGTCCGCAGCCATGATGAATGAAAAAGTGATTCTTTCCCACATGTCATTTTCATTCAATCAATACTGAATGTGAATACTGAGGAATACAGCAGAGGGCATCTCACCTCACTCTTTACACCTTTTTCTCTCTCTTCTGCTGGACAGTAAATGGCATGCATCAGACCTATATAGTGTGCATAAAGTATGGCGTACAGTATCTCAGAATTAAAAAAGTTCAGTTACATGACACATTTATCCACACGATGGCACCATGTTAGTTTTGCCCTGATGTAAGAGTAACTTAACATCAGAATGAAGCAGTTGCAGTGTTTTATTGCTCATGTTGGTTGTAATGGGCATGCTCCAAAGTGTGGACCTTAAACCTGTAACCACACACCTCTAACCAACAATATTGTCACTGACACACCCTACTCTTTTTAAAAAAATGTAAAAATTATTTGAAAAATGCCAAATAACATAAATACACATTATGAATATATTATGAAGAATTGTGTTAGATTAAGTAACCCTATTTAAAGTAATATTCACCAAACAAATACAGTTCTGCCCAGAAGCATTGGAGCAGTGAAGTAAATTGATTTGCTGTACACTGAAGACATTTGGGATTCAAAGCAAAACATGAACATGACACAAAGCTCACCTTTTATTTCCTTGTATTTACAAATAGATATGGTAAACAACACAAATGTAGCACCTGTTTGTATTAGATCAGACACATTTTAAGAAAAATTATTGACACAAATCATTTTAAAGTACATAAAGCAAATAAAACTGAATATCTGTTTTCATATGCCTTGTTTGCAATAATGGCTTCAATGTGCAACTCAGTGACATAATCAAAGCACCTGATCAAACACCTGCTGTTCTTTGGAGGATGTTGGTGATACACTGGTTGATGTATTTCACAATGATCAGCTGTTGTTGTTTTCAATGGCCATTGTGCGTTCTTCTCAGTACACCTGTGGTTTCTTTCTTTTTAAATAGATTCCATATTGTTGTATTGGGTATGTACTGTCCAATGTTTGTGCAGTGCTTCTGATGACTGTTCCCTCAGACTCAAAATGACCTACTTTCCTTCCATCGACAGCTCTCTGGTTTTCATGTTGATCTTTTTTAACAATAAATGCATTCTTTATGGGTAAAACCCAAGGCCCAACCCGAAAGAAGTCATTAAGTCATTTATTGTTTGAGAAACAATCAATTTCATATGACAAATATGGTTAACAAGAAACTTGGTTAGTCTGATGTACCAATACGTTTTTGTTTTGTAGAAAAAAAAAAGTCAAATTTAAGTATTAAACATAACCCAACTCTAACTTTCTACGTAAAGCAGTTACATATTTCATGTTAGAAATATGTAGAAATAGAAATACTTTGACACCAGCTTATTGACTTTTTATTAATCAAACTGTACCACAGACACAGAATACAATTTAATATTTATTTTGATAAGAACACATAAAGTAGTGTAGATAGGATCAAATTGTGGACTATTTTAGTTGTGATGATTATAGTCTGCATTAACCAACAACTCTTGTCTCCAGAATCTCAGAAATTGTGTGACTATTAAGTATATTTACAGCAGTTGTGCTCTTTGTATATTTATATCTTTCTATATATATTTTATTCAATGCACAGTTGATCTTGATGTTTATCTAGGTTCAGGTTGAATCAGGGGTATACACAGGCCCTGTTTACACTATAAACATAATAGGGAATTTTATTGTTAACTTATAAAATAATGAATCATTTTATTAAAGTAAACTCAAAAAGTGGAATTTAACCACCATTTTAGCAGACCGAAAATGGATTTAAAGCCAAATCTCACTTGTTTACATAGATTGTTTACATTGGACTAATGGACGACTGGTCACAAAAGTTCCCTGTGCATACTGTATGTATGTACATCTGAAACACAGACAGCTGTAGGACATGAGTGGTTCACTCAGCTCGGTGTAACAGTACAATAATACAGAAGGATTCTCTTGGACATATCCACAATACATGTTAATATATGATTATTTCCTTTAGAACTGCTCTCACAATACTGTTTTGTGCCTGTCCAAGAGCACGTGATGCCATATATGGAAAAATACCTTAAAACAACCTCACAATTGTTGGTTACTCGTATATATTTAGATTAACAGAAAAAAGCCCAAGAACTGGGGGATCCAGGAGTAAAGCCACTAACCTTGGGTTTTCATAGATAACTGCCCTACTAACTGATCCACCATATCTCCTTAAAGAGATACACCACAACCATGAGATTAGGAGTCTCATGTTCTACTGAATTAACTAGCCAGGCTGCATAAAACAACCTACGTTAGCTGGGAATCAAACCCAAGCTATGCTAACCACTATACCACCAACAATTGTATTTACAGTATCACTGCAAAATTACTTTACAATCACAATTTAGGTCCTACATGATCATCATCTATTTGTATAATTCATTCATTCATAATTCAATTTTACAAAATAAGGTAAAAATAAGGTAAGATATTTATATATAAAATGTACAGGACACAGTTGTGTCCATTTAGTCTAAGTCTGTATCTGTTTTACAAACTAAGACCATCATCATCTTTTATTCTAAAAAATGTTTTGAGCACAAACATTCCTACTCCCTACTTAACGTAAATGACAAGTCACGAATAAATTGATCCTGAACATAACAATTAAATAGATTTTTGTCCTCTAAAATATTAGCTAAAATAATCGCTGCAGCTTTATTAACGTGTTTTATGGTTGGGGTCAGGCACTCACAGGACTGGATTAGAGTCAGGGAAAGATTGTGGGCTGGGTATTAGCAAAAAAAATTACAGATCACTTTACACAAATGAAGTAAACATGAAAAGCATGAACATGTGAGCACAAACATGATCTGTCATAACCTTAACCAAAGTATTTTTCATGTCTAAACCTAACTTCACGCAGGACTCTAGTCTCAAACTCGGGTCTGCCAAGCGCCAGTCTTGCCTGTTATGCGTCTGCCATCTACTCCAACCACCTCCTTACCAATCAGTTCCGGTTAATTAGTGAGACGTTTCATTCAGTCGTTCACAAAACATGCTGCCTAACAACCTAACAAATATGTTGCTACAAAAATGTAATCCGGTCGCAATAATGTTTCTCAGGAAAACTTAATCGGGATTGCTGTTTAGATGTATAGGAACGTAATTTTTAGGAGACAGGGTTGGCATGCCCTAACAGGATTAGCTAGTATCCATTTAGTGTGCTTTAACGGATCACTTTATACTTATGTCACATTTCTGCTGCATTTCACATAGAAGCTAGTTGATCAAAACATCTGTTAGGAACGGTACGCTAGGTAGGTCTACCGTGTTGCTGTATGCTGCTTCTCTCAACTGAATTGGCCAGTTAAAACAGCTGTTTACACCATCACCTTCTTACACAAAAAGGAAAAGCTAAAATTTGAGAAAATATTTTTTTTCTGGATTTATTTAGATACATTTAGTATCTTGATCATACTGTTGCCATGCATAGATATGGCGGAAAGAGAGAATAGTTGGCACTGGATGTAAACAAATACTGACTAAATGCAGTCCAAGGTTTTTCAGGATTACTGAATAATAGTGTTCTTGGATGAGAGCATCAGCCAAATTAGGATCACTGTCTGTGCTGTTCTGCCTCACCTACTCATTTTCAATCTAATTCACTGACTCGCTTATTTATTTACCCACCAGCACATTACCAGTTATACACTGTTATGCCAATTTCAAATATACTTTATACAAATAAAACAACATATTAGAAAGAAATATTGAAGATTGGGGGTGTTCACACTTCCAGAGACTGAGAAGTTGACATGAGGGGATGTGATAAAGGCTTTAAAGGCAGATTAGTTACGTTGCATGTCATCCCTCTCTTTGTCACTATATACGATAATAAAAACAATTTGTATGAATATACACAGACACTCAAACCATCTCACCAGCTCTAGTGCTTCATGCATTTGATTCCAGAGCCAGTAAGTACAGCTCTCAAAGGAGCATTTGTCACCAAGGTGAGGGGATGTGTGGTGTCACGTGACCTTTTCTTGTTTCTTCCTTTGGTAAACTGAATTTTTGAGCTATAGAAAATTGTCTGGCACATTTCTGTGTCTTCTGACATTAAAAGAAATGTTGAATCAGAAAGTTAGATACTGATTATTCAAATGATAAGTACCTACAGGCTAATTGGTTGTTCTCTTTTGTGTCTTTCTCTCTCTCTTTTTTAGCCCACTTCCTTTTTTCTTCACTATATTTTTCTTCTAGTTTTCTTTGATCTGCTATGCTTCTCTGTTGAGCACCAGTTGCTTTTGTATCCTGCTGTGAGACAGGGACCCAGCATAGAATTATCTAATTAAAACCAACAAGGACAAATCGCCTTGTTCAGGACAAGATAGCAATTAATCTCTATTTAAAAAAATATCAAAACAGGGACAATAGATACCAATTCATTTTGGAAGAAAAAGTGCCCAGAGGTCTTCAAAATCTGCTTTGATTCTGAATAGAAGAAAAATTCCTTAATACCCTGATCCTGTATTGTTGTGAATTTAAAACATAATATGTGGGAGGGTTGATTACCTGAACAGCTTTTTTCATGTTTTACATACAGTTTATACAGAGTTGTTAAACTAAAACTTCAAAACAACCTCAGTGTAAGTTGGCAGCAAATGATTTAACCAGTGAAACCTACTGAGAGCACTGTAACTGTCACTCAAAAAGTCACTTTTAGATGTCAAACCAGTTTGCTAAAGTAATTGCATGATGTCACGACAACATATTCACAATGGCTTTGTTTATTTTAAAACACCTTAAGATGTCAGTGTTAAGGTGTTTTAAAAAATCATTAATTATGTTTAAATTTCAGCCCTCCTGTTTCTACTGTTAATGCAGTGTTACATTTATCTTATGCTACAGAGGTGTAGAACCATATAGACAGACAGAGATGAAAGTTGAATATACTGTACAGTGAGTGATAGGATGCAAACATCAGCCTTTTGTCATCCTATCTTATCTACTTTCATGTAAACTCCTGCATAAAAAGCTACTGTATGAAAGGCAGAGGAGATTTTCACCCCCTAGTGAGAGCAGCTCTTTATCCACGTTTTTACCCCACTCTCCCTCTTTAATGTATTTTTTCAGTCACTCAAGGGTACTCAGTCTGTCACAGCAACAGCGTGGTAGGAATGAGGGTTTTTCTTGGCAGCTTTTCTCCTCCCTTTCAGCACATCACCTGCTCAAACTTGTTGGGCCTCTTTATACCTGCCTGTACAGTCTGTCTGTGTCCCGTTTGTATGTGTGCTGATTAAAAAAAAGAAAAAGAAAATCATTTCCTTTTGAAATCACTCCATGTAAACACACAAAACGTACACAACTATGCATTTAAAAGTACACTGCCAGGACAGGATGAGGCGGTTTCAAGTAAATTAAAGCCTCCTCCCTTTACAGAAAAACAATAAACCATATACAATCACGTCTGTTCACCACCTTTTATGTATCTTCTCTATTCCGAGAAATATTCTCTCATCATCAAACCTATTTATTTTTTCCATTCCAGCTTTCATCACATCAAAATTACAGACTCTAATTTCTCCGATCAGACTCTTGACATCATACAATGAAAATGGCTCTGCTATTAGTCTAGATGAGAGAATTAAAAAGTCTACAACCACCCCAGTGTCATGCCAACATGCTTGTGTGTAATTGGCATTATCATTTACTATTTGCTTCCTAGCACTAAACTCTAGTTACAGCAGAGGGAGCAGAGAGTGTTGGAATGCCAGAACTTTCTATTCTTAAAGCAGTATATGCCCTACATATATTTCTACAGGTGGATGCCATTAAATTATTGCAGAAGAAGAGAGCATGACACAATTGCATATTAAAAAACCTAATGCCTAATGTGAGTAAGATTTTTTTTTCCATTGAACTTTGTCACATTTTGCATTCATCGATACGATACATGTATTTTTAAAAATGAACTTACGTATCAGTGGTTGCATGCTATGGTCATTATTATATGCTGATATTCAAAATAATTAACTTAGTTCCAAAAGAGCAAAGAACACAAGTTTTGAAAACTTGGGTAAAAAGTCAAATTACATCTCGAAGGCCAAGGTAAGCAAACAGAGGGTGGCAGTTTCATATTTCATCTGGAAAGCAATCATTTCAACACTACCAATATGAGTCAGTGGTGTTGCATTTAAAACATTTATGATAATATACAGATACTCCTCCACCCTAAGCATTTAATCATCAGTTTAGTCTATGTCTTCTTATTAATAGACAAAAGATTGCTGTGGTGCTTTAGAGCTGAGATCAGATGAATAATAGCTTGATTATAACCTCTTTCCCTCTGTCATACATTTGTATTTTGTCATCCCTCTGTCATCATCTACCTTTGCCCAGAGCTGGAGAAAGTCCAAACCCTTTAGAAAGCTGCTTGCTTCATATGTTGATGACTGTTGTGGTGTTTGGAAAACAGCTTGCTGGTGATGGATTAAGAGATTTTAGAAGTAATCTTCCAAAGAGGAAGCGCCCCTAGTCATTGATATTCTGTCATCACTGTTATTAATAAAGACACAGATTAAATCAACAAAAGTCAGTATTCCCACCGTGAACACTGCATACCATTGTGTTTAACATTTTTATGATCCAAAACAGATTTTTTTTAAATGTTACTTCATTCTTAGTCACAGTATAGTGTTGTTACTTTGTAATAATTAATGTGTCTCAGATCCTGAGTATTATTCCTTATAAAGCTAGAGTATCA
>OMLM01002432.1:65005-101778 GCA_900302695.1 Helostoma temminkii | reverse complement strand
TGCACGAAAAAAAACTCTCAGATTTCAAAAAAGCATCAGACAAATAATAATAACCATTCAATTTTGTACACAAGTTTTGGACTTGGCAGGATCGAAAACTCTCATACCACAAAGAGGTTCTGCTGTGTTTGTCAAGCGGAACTGAAGAAGACTGAAGATTAGTGATTTTGCAACAATGTCTGTGTGTGTGTATTTCTCTGCATACATCGTGTACACCTCTGGTTTTACTTTGTGTGTGTGTGTGTGTGTGTGTGTGTGTGTGTGTGTGTGTGTGTGTGTGTGAAGGGGGGGCTGGCACATACCCCTGGAATGCATGCAGTTGCTGTTGCAAGAGCTATGGATATTTAGAAAGATGACTAGACTACACCCACCAACTTTCATTATCGTACTTTAGATTTCTTCATACATATTAAATAACTGGAAATATTTTCCACTGTGGGCTAAAGGTCTCTGTTTTTGTCTTTGTATTTTTAGAAAAATATGACAAATAAATATATATATTAAGAATGTTAATCTTATATAATCAGAAGGTTTTATCCATTGATCAGCCAAAGTTCTTTACTCACGTGGCGTTGCTCAACATCCAACTCAAACTTTGTGGAAAGGATCAATAGTGGTGAGGGCTCAATTCAGCTTTAACGGTCCTCGCAGAATAAGAGACTGCAACATTTTTTACTTATTTTAATATTTTAAAATGGCTGTAATACTGATTTGGCGAGCTGTCCCTCTTTCATTCATTTACTAAGGACAATCTTCACTTCTGACATCTGTGTTTAGCATTGTTTTGTTTCAGAGAATCAGAGAGATACAGTGTTTAGCTGAGAAACACAACAAAACAGCATAAAGCACAGTCATGCAGAGCCGAGTCTGTAGAAATATTGTATAGACTGTGCCAGTGTTTCCTAAGCTGAGCTTTATTTCAGAACAGTTTGGAAAGCCTCAAGTGTTCGAGTTCCAAGTCATAAATCATGTTCTCTGCAAGAAGTGCTGCAAGAACTTTTGCAAAATATCCCTGATTGCTACTTGAGTTGATGAGAGAAATTAAATGTTCCATCTACTGTATGTGGTATCATAACTGGAAGACATTTTTAAATTACGAATAGTGGAAATGTGGGTAAGAAATTTATGAGACTCTATATTACACGTCTGCAGAACATAATGTCAACAAATAGCAGCACATTTCTGCTCACCCTCACTTTCCTCTTATATGGCTCATGATTGTGAGAGAGAGAGGAGTGTGTTGGACTAACACACCCTGTCAGGAGGCTGTAAGGTATTGATCGCAGGAGTGTATGACGATGATGGGCTTTGACAGCCCGCTGCATGGACCTGAGCTGAGTCAGACAGGAGCTTGCTCGGTCTTCCGTCTGCAAGGGCCCAGGGTCACGTTGGTGAAAGTCTGCATCCCTCTATACGCATGAATACCCTCAGCTGTGGGCTGAGAAGCGGCAACATGATCAAAGCAGAGGAGATAAATAAGGTTCCAATGTTTAACATTTAGGCAAGAGCATCAGCTAAATGTCGACCTCGAGGAGAAGATCTTTTTCTATCAGATTTCCTGGCTCAGTATTTAGAGTTCCTAGAAGGCGTGTTAACAAGAAAAGTCTTCATGTGTCCAAGCAACAGTCAAAAACCTAAACATATTTATTTTCCAATAATATAAGGCAGAAAAAAAACACCCAATTTTCATATCTAGGGAAAAGAAACACTTTGGAAGTCCACTGTAGCTTCAAAGTGGAGCTGGTGATTTCACGTTGTCTCTGTTTATAAATATATTTATATGGGAATAAGAAGAATGTACCACAAAATAGCTTGGTGTACCCAGACTTTGACATTGTAAACAGTTTTAATGGCTTTTCAGAAACACGAAGGGCTTTGGTTTCTGGGAAAGTACTGTATGATGGACCTGCTGTTGAGTGGACCTTAATAGCTTCTGACTGTGGTAAATGCATCTGGGTTTAGGCTTTTTCATGGGCTATAATGATAATTGGAGAAAATACTGCTGTTATATGTTAGAGCTCAATGTCCCTTCAGTGACCACGTATAGGCAGCAGACAACTGAAGATACAGTCTTCAAGCCTCAATGCTGGCAAACAATCTGCCCTGCTGATGTGTCTTTGAGCAGGACACTGAAATGCTTTGACCTTTAACAGCATTGTTCTAATCTGAGCTCCTGGTGCGCTGCCCTACCTGTAGAAAAGTTACAAAAAACCTCCCCTATGAAGATTTGTTTATCACTTATTGTCTGGACTAAACGGTGGATTTTGATGAGCCTTGTAGTCTGTAGACAAGCTCTTATGCTAATTTGCTGCTTTTATATTCCATATAAGATCCTTTTGGGTTCACAATGTACCAGAGTGTTTTAAGGTAAAAACACCTTTTCATGCTTGATTCTGCTTTTTGCTTCTCATAATTGAAGAAAATAACATTCACTACTTGAAGTTTCTTAGGTTTTTAAGAGACAGAGCAAAATAACAAAAGATTGTGCAAATTGTGCTTTCACAGCCTACCCTCCTGCTCCCTAAATGTATTCATTTGCTGAGCATTTCATTTCAGCATATGCTTTAGAGTGCACAATCTAAGAGGTAAATTTAACCATTCTCAGAAATGCATAGACATAATCTAGAAACAACAACAAACTTCTACTCAACTTTGTGTGATTAAATATTCAGTAAAAATACATGAGCAGCCATTGCATATGAACAGGATATTTACCATTTTAAGTTAGCATGTTGACATTTGACATTAGTGCTACACACAAAGTACAGTTTTAGCAACTACCATATGAACATTGGGGTGGCACTGGACAGTTGGTTTATGATACCCGGTATTTATATACAAATTTCTTCTTGGAAATTTTAATAAAATAAAAAAAATAATAAATATAAAAAATAATGATAACCTGATAAGTGTCCAGGTATTAGATGAACTTTTCATCAACATTTTTAGGTTGCAATGCTACTAACTATGTGGTGACATAAACTTTTTAAATTAGCCCGCTTTCTGGGATTGCATACTATAGTCTATGGAAAAAAGTCTATGTGTTCTACTCACAAAGACTGCAAATTAAACCAGCGTCATAAAATGTAGCCCACTCACCTTTTCATGTCTAAATCTCAATGGTCTAAGGCTAATGAGCTTTCTGTAAGCCCAGGTTTCCTCCTGGTATGATTTTGACCACACATCCCTAGCTCCTTTAAGACTGTGTTGACCAACAGATAGGTTTGGAGCTCCAACTTTTGCCACTTTGAGAGCATTTCCCTTCTAGAAATGATTAGTGTAACATTAGGGTACCAAAAAACAAATTACACATTTAAAATAGTGATGTCCCAATGCTGACACCAGTATCGGTTATCAGTCCGATGCCGCCTTTATGTACTCATACTCATAAAACCTTTCCAATACCGCGCCCGAAGTGTTCGCATAGCATACAAAGAGTTTGCTAATGCCAGCAGCAGCAGCAATCACCACTGCATCAAACACTGGAGAAGTGAGAGAAAATGTCCAGACACAAACAACCAGTGGGCTGTTCAAATAACAGAAGTTCTTACTCAGTATATTGCGTTGCTGTTGAAAATGCTGGATTCCACTGCCTACTCAGCATGTTGAAACCCAAGTATGTCATTCCCAGTCATCATCACATCATCTTACTGACAGTGCATTACTTTGTAAAATACATATTCACATGGCTTTTTAAGTAAGTCAAGGGGTAAGCCAATGCTAACTTTCCCTTTTGTTTCTGAATTATACCACACACACTGTACACCACCATGTACCTTAACACCTATATTTACACCTTAGTATAAATTTAAGTTTAAATTCACTACTTACAATTGTGTTTGCATTTCTGCATGCTTAATTTTATTACTTTCATATATTTCTATCTATCTATCTATCTATCTATCTATCTATCTATCTATCTATCTATTTGCAGCCTGTTGCAGGACATTACAGCCTTCAGTGTCTCCCCACTGTCTCTCATCAGCCTAACAGCAACCCTGTGTCGCTCACACCCTTCAGCTGCCTGTTAATGAGGCTCTGCTGCTGTAGAGAAGTGTTGATGATGTGTTGGGAATAAAAATTGTTTTTACACTCCTTCTTAGCCTACTCCCACCTGAAAAATAACATTAGTTTTATGTTAATTATATTTTTTTGGATGTGAGCAATAGTCTCCTGTTGTGTATTCAGTTTGTTCAGATTAACATTACTCTTACTGAGGAGAAAAAAGCTTTGCTTTGCAAGAACTTTTTTTTATTTGCTGGTGATACTCATGAAAGTCTGCAAGATTTACCTTCTGATAACCATGAATATCTGGACATTTTTACTGCCATAATTAAGTAAGTAAAAGTACAGAATGTTGTTGTCTAAACCTAAATGTATGTATCGAAACCATGAATGCATGGAAAAAAATGTCATGGTTAGGTATTCCAGCAGCTAATAATATACATTGTAACTGTCTTTTGGTGCTGTAATAGCCACAAAAGCCTCCTGTCATTGAAATAGTAAATAGATTCAAGTTCAAATGTGTAGTCTACAGTACATGGTCAGTGATGAATTCACTTAAAATGTGGTTTAGTTCAAAGAGGTGCAACAGTTTAAAGGAGGAATGGTGAATGATTCAGCAGCCGAAGTAAAATAATGACACATCATCAAGGTTAGCAACACAATTCCTCATTCTTGTTGGATAGACTAATACTCTACGTTTCAAGGGTGATCGTTTCATATAACAAAATTAGGGCTACAATTATCATTATGATTTTTTGTGTCTTTTTTGTTTTTAGTGGTTTCATGTTTTCCTTTTCGTTAGGGTCCATGTTCTTTTTCTTTTTATAATAACCATTACTCTTTTACTCTGCAAAATGTCAATAAGCACTCTGACAAGGTCTTCCAATTGCACGTTGTATCTTTCAGACCAAAATATATTAAAAGCAAAAAGACATTTCAAAACATATTCTTTAAAAACATCTAGTTTTTAATGAGGTGCTATTGATCCATTGGGCCCCATCACAGTCGAAACAAAACACACTGCATCTCTGCTGAAACTACCACCCCAAGGCCAGAAGACTCATGCTTTTGTTGTAAGTGATTATAAGCAGCTGTGGTGAGTTAAGCAGAAAAATTGAATATCATTCTGAACTGACAGCAATCAATAGCAATAATAGACATGAAGAGAAACGAAGGACATGCAGTACATCCTGTCAATCAGCTTGATGAGGTGGATGTTTATTAGCTGGTTTATAGCTTCTGTCTTTTAGTATGTGTTGATGGAATAGTTATAAATAATTCATTTTAGTAAATAAGACCATGTCCTTGGACATGTCCAGCTGGCAACTGCCTACAAAAGAGGCCTAAATTGTATATCCCTTTGCAGCTATAGACAGAGATGAGGGTCATTAACATAGACTTTGCCCTGTCAGCCACTGACCCAGTATCTGAAACTTGTTTGCTCTTTGTTTAAATAGATTTTCTGCAGAACCAATGGCTCTTTTCCCCAGCAGTGTCTTCTATGCAAAAATTATGTTCTCAATCAAGGATGATACATGTTGTTTAATGACAAAACCCAAAGGATGTGAAAAGTATTTTGCTAAATGATCCCCCGCTTTCATCAGCAATAAGCAGTAAAGGTGGAGAGCTTCAAACCTTTAAATCACAAGAGACAGAAAGAGCGGAACACGGGTTGTTTGAAATGGGAAAGGAAGAGATTGAATGTATTCCCATGGACCGATGGAGCAATTAGTCACTGCTGCTTAATGACTTCAAATCAGTTGCTATCTTGACACTATGGGATCACTGGAAATTTACAAAGTATAGAAATCATCTAGCAGCATGAAAAGATAGAAGAGAGGCAAAAAGGAGAAGCTGAGATGTATTTTCCATTTCAGTTTTCATTACAGGAATTACATAAAAATTACACTCCATGAAACAAATGTAAATTATACTATAGCTTATACCTCTCCAGTACTGACCCTTTGTGTCTCAGTAAGGAAAATATATGTATGTAAATGTATGTATGGGGCTTCATATCACTAAATAAAGTAATCTTCATCCTGGAGAGTTGCCTGAGTTGTGCAATGTAATAGACTGCCATGCTGATAAACTGCAGCTTTCAAGAACCTCTTCAACCAATGGCAGTAAGCAGTACTAACAGACTGGATTGCACGACTCTGGAAACTCAACTGTAAACAAAATACAGTGATCACATTACAAACTAGTCGACCAGATATGTATGCTTGCATGTACAGTACATGGTCATCCATGGATGCTGTTGATTTTTAGTTTTTTCCATGAGTTAATTGAACTTTTAATCCATGGTTCCCCCATTGTGCTGGTCCCTGCTGTGTAAAGCCACCGCTGAATTAAAATGTATGAGAAGGTGAAACATTTTCAATGCAGAGTGGAACTTTTTGTGAACACAGCCTAACACAGTCCCCTGTCAACAAGCCTACTATTGTAGGAATTATATGCATATTAGACGTAATTTGCAACTGCAGTTTAGTGCAAATGCTCAGACCCAAAAGTAGGAAGTATTGTGTGGTGGAAAGTAATGGAGTGTGAGTTAAAGTGATTAAAGTGCTTGTAGCAAGTCCAATTTTCATGCATGGGATATAGAAGGTTGTACCCAGTCACAGGCCTGAAGTTAGCATTTGCCCTTTAAGTCATCTTAGCACCATAATTGTATTTGCCATAGTCAGAATGTTTCCCTAAATGTAACCATGTTGTAGGTGCAATGGACAAAGCCAATATTGTGGAATATAGAAATTTACCAATTTTGGCAAGACCAGAACAAAACATGAACATTATTAGTAGTTTTGCGTTATCCAGTATTAATAAACTGACCTTTTAACACTTGGATAATATTGAAAGTTTCTAGTTTTTGTTACTTCTTCTTTTTCTGCAAAGTCTCACGGGTCCTCATGGCCTGATCCTCCGCAAATAGGGCAGGCAGCAGGATACATGAGCGGCTCTCCTGTGCTCTACCCCCAGTGCTCTCAGGTGATCTGCCTGCATGGATCTGTTTACCAGCCAAGCAGCTGCTGTGGGAGGTTTGAGCCCTCTTAAAAGTGCACGTCAAGCTACAGTTACAGACTACGAAGTCTAAGCCAGTGGAGAGAAGATGCAGCTTAGGCCAGAGGGTGTTATAGACCTCCTGCTGTGAGTTCAAAGAGAGGTCCCCAACAGCTGTGGTCCTCAAGGGAGGTTCAAAGGGCAGTCAGGAATGAGGGGTTTAGGGTCACATGGCAACTCAATCTGACCTCAAAAACCAATCTGCCATGTTTTCCTTGATTTCTACATTTTTGAGAGACATTTACACTCCTTAGATTTCATCACAAGGGCGATACAGTTAGGCCACTCTCATACTTTCTTTACTTCGCTGGGCAAAGGCCTACGTGATACACATATGAATATAACAACTGTATAATGTAATACTGTAATTCTGTGGTCACAAAGAATGTAGTTAGTGCTTTGAAGGCATAAGTGTTTTAAAAAGAAAACTGTTGAGCAACCCGATTGCACATAATGCCTCATATTAAGTCATAAACTTGGGAAATACACTGAAACCATTTTGAAATCTAAAGGCTGATAGTTCTGAATTTGATTAAACGAGCAAGAGTTTACAAAACTGATAATGCTGAGTTGTACATTTCAATTTGGAATATACCCTTACTGATCTTCTTTGTACTAGGTTGGACCCTTTTGGTGCATTATCCTGCCAGAAGTAGCCATCACTAGATGGGGGCAGTTTGGTCATAAAGGCATAGATATGCAGGGCTTGACATTAATACCCACACACACCCCAAGTACAGATGAAAGCACAGTTATTCCCACTAGCCACTTTAGCAAGTTGAATTTTGTATATAGTACATATTTTAATTGTAGTTTTCTTAAAAGGAAATAATAATCTTATAATTAACTCAAAGCAATGTGGATTTGGTCTCAGATTAGCCAAACTCTCATCCTCTCTAATAACAAGACAGAGTCTGTCTTTACAGTATGTCTATCTTTTCATTAAAAAGCTCTACACACAACCTTAACAAGTCTAAATGTTTGATAAAGACCTGTAGTGTTATACCATAGTCAACTTTAATCATGTAAGTGTAATTTGCCAATAACAAAAGTGTGGCTAGTGAAAATGCTGAGTGACCAGTAACTGTAGAAAACCATTAGCCACAGTTGCTGATGAGCAAAAAAGTTAATGTCAAGTCCTGTTAGCAATATACATCAGATAGGCTGTGGCAACTACATAATGTTCATTTGACACTAAGGCACACTGAGTGTACCCCCATACCATTACACTACCACCACCAGCCTGAACTATTGATATAACACAGGAAGGATCCATGCTTTCATGTTGTTTATGCCTCCAGAGACCAAACATTTTTCTAATCTTCTAGTTTCCAAATTTGGTAAGCAAGTGGTAAAGTATCCTCAGTTTTGTGTAATTAGCTAACAGGAATGGCCAGTGTGGTCTTCAGTTGCTATAGCCTATCTGCATCAAGGTTCCACGTGAGATGCTCTTCCGCATAACTCATCGTTTTTTGAGGTACTGTTGCCTTTTCATCAGCACAGCTAGCCAGACCATTATGTTCTAATCTCTGGTATCAACTGTATTTTCAACCAGACAACTGCTGTTCACTGGATATTTTTTCTTTAGCAGATCATATTATACTAATTTTGCAGATGGTTGTGCATGAAAATCCAAGTAGCAGTTTCTGAAATACTTGCCTTGTTCACAACAACTTAAATCACCTTTCTTTCCGATTCTGGTCCCTTGATTTGAACTTCTGTGTTTCTATAAATTAATAGCTGCCATTTGATTGACTGATTGACAGGTGTACCTAGTAATGTGGCTGATGAGTACCTATATAAAGCATTCTCTTTGATTGAATGGGGGCTCAACCTAGCAGGGGGACAAAATCCAGAAACATGGCAGAGTTACAGCAGTTTTACAAATTGCATACATAGATTTTTATGTATTAGTCATTGTATCACTACAGTAACACCAACAATGCTTTCCAGTATATTAAGTTGCATCAAAGTATTTTCTTATTTCCACCCTCTGACATAAGTAAACATTCTTATTTTACAGTGAATATTTTAGTTTTAAATGGATTTGGAAGAACTGGTGAAAGCCTGTTGCTGTGGTATAACTACACCAACCAGATTTCTATTACCTTTTCTGCGGTTTCAACTGAACATAGGTTAATATTATATATTAGTGCCATTTTATTTGCCCTTTTCCAGTTGAATAAAACAAGCTATTGTTCAGTTATTGGCAGACAGGGTACACCCTGTACAGGTTGCTGTTCTATTACAGGGCTGACATATAGAAACAGACAACCATTCACACTCACATTCACAGCCTATGGGCAATTTAGAGTCACCAAGTAATCTAACTACACATCTTTGGACTGTGGGAGAAAGCCTGCATAGGAAACCCACACAAACACAGGGAGAACATGTAAACTCCACACAGAAAGGCACCCAGCCGACCAGTGGACCCTCTAGCTGTGAAGAGATGGTGGTATCCATTACACCACAGTGCCCCCCAAACTAACTAACAGTCCAATTATTCCAATAATTTGAAATAGATTTGTAAGTTGCAACAACATGCTCCATTTAATCAAGATAACAAAATATCACGGGGGCTCTTTCACTCATAAGTTGAAACAGGTTTTTATAGTGCATGTGCAGTACAAATAAATATACCACACTGTAATAAAGGATTAGTACCATTCCATTTTAATGAAATATTAAATACTTTCCAGACATTCAAATAGTCCCAACAATATTGTTAATAAAAATATCCTCCCAGAATTACACCTCTTTCCACACCAAAAAGTAAATAAATGGTAAATGTAAGGAGCCCCGTTCATGATTGCATTTCCTGAGCTTTGATCAGAGAATGATCCAATAGCAGACCATCAGATAAAGTAGAACTGTAGTACATGTGTATCTGACTTTTCAATCACCCTGACTATTCTTGTCTTCTCTCGTTAGAATGTTCCAGTCACATGATACTGTATAAATATTTGTCCGACATAACTGCAGGCCCATTCAGCTGATCCTGTGGCCTGGGCTCCAACACAATAGTCCCTTATCCTAAGCAAGTAACTCTACACTCACCTCCCTGGTCATTATTGATGGTCTAGTAAGTGTTACAGTTACAAACCAATTACTCTACCATTAATGTTAGATGAGCTGCTCTACAAGTACAGCTAGATGCTTATCAGCTTGCCGTTTTACTTTCACCAAATTGCACACCTTCCTCTTAGTTTCAGTTTTTAATAAGTGGGAGGTGAGAATGACAGCTGGCAGTCTCAGCCCTATATCAGAGGAAAATTCTTTCAGTTCAAGAGGTAAAGAAGTCAAGAGGTGAGTAACGTGTCCCCTCTGTGACTCTGGGAAATCTGGTGACCCAGTAAAGTGATATCACACCAGCAAAGAGGAGGAACAGGGAGGGGGAAAAGAACAGTAGAGAGGTGAAGGGATCGAATGAGTTTTGCTGCCACCTCCACATGTGGTTTCACCAGCACACAGTAACACAGTGTCTCCAGGTCAATGAAAGGTAGCATTTTTAAGTGATACATTTATGCAAAAATAACAGTTCTTCTAGAGATTTGTGTTTGAGATGTTCCAGACAGGTGACTTGTTTGTGCAGAGGAGGGAGAGGAAAGACAGTTCACAGATCAGGTCAACACCTTTCACATCTCTGTCAACAGCATCTGTTGAGAGACAACTATTAACACATCTTCGCAGTAACATTTATCCTGCTTAAGAGGAAACTAGATTGGGCCCTCCTGTGCAAAATGCAATATTTTGGAGCAGCATTGCGCTCATATGTGAGAATTGCATTTATATACAATAAAAGGGAGAGGAAAAAATCGACCAAACCAGCAAATTAAATAGAGGACATATATTGCAAATTGCTTAATTGTTATGTCCCGACACCGTGTGCCATACAGGTGCCATTTGAAATGTATGCTTCTTAGCTGACAATTATAGCTCATATTAAAATACTTCTAGATAGAAGATTCTTAATTATTAGCATGGTTACAATATCGTATGGGAGGTTCTGTTAGTTTCTGATATACAATATTAATATTTTGGCCTGACAATAAGTCTGTTGTGGCTACATTTAAAACTTGAAATGTAAAGTTTAGGCTTCACTAAAGTTATTGCATCTTGCATTGTGACGCAACTCATTATGTCAATTACATTAATTAGTGGACCATTCACTAAAGACTAGTGCTGTCAATAAAAAAATGTAATCAATTTAATCACAGACATAGACTGTGATAATACTAGTATTTACTTACTGTAGAATTGGAATGACCAAAGTGTCATTTGGTGAGCGCAGCTTGTTGACCTCTCTTTGCTAACAGAAAAAATGTGCTTCACCTGAAGATATCGCTTCAAACTTTTATCCAGGGATGATTCTAGGATCAGACCTTTTGGGGTGGAGGTTCGGAAGTAACAACAGCAAACTCAAACACATCTGTTTTTCTCTAATACATACAGAATAATACATATCACTTTGTTCGACTACTCTGTGCTGAATACAGACTAGCTAATATACTCAAATATTCAACTGTGCATATAACTAGAAAGACACCAATTAATCAGAGAAAATGCACTATAATATTTAGCCACATCACCAGGTTTACAAAGCTTATGCTTATGCAAAATACTGAATAAATGAACAAAGCCACTTTTCTTCATGACCTATCTGCATCAAATTAAAATCAAATGTCATGTAAACAGAAGCTGCCTTGTCATTACCACTGTAGTCTTGACTACCCAACCTGCTCTTTCTCTTTCTACTGACTTCATCCTGCTCTCTTCTGTCTCTTTCTCTGTCCCCTTCTCTGAACACTGAAATAAACTATATCAATACATAATGTTTTTTTGACCTTACTCTCTCCTATGAAGAGAGAATAGTTTTAGCTAGAATTACAATACAGTAGTCGATAGCATAATACTAATTATCCACTGTGCTCTCTTCACACACACTGCCAGGTAACCACCTGCTTTGCTATTATGGGAAGAAGTTAGGCTCAGATTTGGTCATTTAACGCTTTAAATGTTTTAGATTCTAAATTCTAGATCACATGCGCTAAATGTGTTAAATTTATTAAGACTGAATTGTCTGACAGTTGCAGTTACCAAACTCACTAATCCCATGATACATACACACACACACACACATAGAGTCCTGTGTCTGCGTAGGCAGTGTCGTTAAAGCACATACATCAACAGATTTGCAGTAAAGCATGTCCTTACGAATATGATAAAAAGGAAGCAGGCATTTCCTCCTTGAGAGGGATGTTTTCCGTTCCACGTCCTGTCTGATTAGTGAGACCAGTGCCTCTTCCCTGAACCAATCCTTTAGCACACGTTTACAGAAAAGGTTACATATTACACAGCATGTTGTGAAAATGCTCGTCATTGCATTGAGGCAGAAAGTGTCTCTATAATTCATAGGTCTGCTGTAGCTTGCACACCATCATGAAACTGACAATTCAGTTTAGTCTTGACTGGCCTGCTTCAACACTGTTAATCCCGCATATGCAAAACTACACATACAATACTTGACGTAAACCCTGCGGCACATTAGCAAATGTTTGTTTGAGTAGCATAAATGGATAATGTCCCACACACCAGAAAAGCCTAAGTTGAAAAATAAATATTTCCGAGCAACAAAACCACAGTAGACTTCAGCAACTACCCACTGGCGTTGCAAAATTGTTGCGCCATGAATCATGTCCTTGACTGGAGAGGAACTTTGAGAAGGAGCTGCTCAGTGGTGGGAAATCACAAGTTCTCCCTGTCTTCTCTGGAGTCCGTCTGGGGGCTATTAAGGAGGATGTGCATTATCTGAGTGTCCAGCGAAAGTGGGGGGAAGAGTGGCTAGCTGAAGTTTATGGAGATTTATTGCTCCTTCCCCAGGCCTTAATTGCCTCCTCCTCTGTGGGTAGTCCTGGGAGGCCTGTGGTGAGCAGCGACAAGCACCAGGGATCCTGCAGGTGGGCCCACCAAAATGCCGTTAACTGAGATTTGTTATGGAGACAAATGGTGTCACAGAGGGCTCTGAAAACCAGACGACAAACAAAGACTAGGAAGAGAAAAGCAGAGAGATGGACAGCTGGTCACTGAAAGGACTTCAACTTGGCCTTCAGAGCCACAAGAGTTATGGGAACCTTGACTTTTACTGGTGCCAATTAAATATCTGTCATTGTGGAGTGCTGTGATAAAGTAGAGACAGAAAGAAACAGTTGGACATTATCTCAGGACATTAATTTTGCAAAGACAAGTACAAAACTAACTTTTTCTTAATTGTTATTTATTATTATTTCTGCCCTTTCATTCAAGCAGGTTACATTCCTACATAGTTAATTCTACTTTTTTTTTCAGACTTGTATATTTTCCTGTTTTGATAACGAGAGGTTAGAGAAAAGTCAACTGAGGCAACATCAGCAACATCAAAACTTGACATGACTTGTTTACTAATGTTATTCATAAAAAGTTGATAATGCTGCAGATATAGTTGTATTCCACATGCAGTAAAAACATTTTTACACTTTTATTCCAAGGACACTTTCAGTGCTTTAGTTGGTTTAAAATTCTTCTTCAGCTCACTTGTGTATTGACATCCTCACCTCATGGTTGAGGTAAATTTTATAGGTTAAATCAATACAATGAGGTGAGTCAGTGCCAAACATACAACTTTATAGAGAAGGCTGCAATTCATAGATTTTTTTCCATTCAGGCATCAGCTTGCAGGTATTACATCTAAATGTAGTTTACAGTACTTTGATATGCTTGATGTTGTTATGGTTTGTTTTAAATACTACTGTTTGCCACAGAATATTCATTCTTGATCACAAGCTGCAAATGCTTGTGAACTGTGAAAAACCAGGGACATGCTTTTATTATTTTTTTTTTTTTAGCCACTGAATGGTTATTATAAAGCATTAGCCTACCATCCTAAAAACTACATTCCTATCCAACTAAACAGCAATTAACATGATTATGATTTTTGCACCCATGTCGCCATATTAAGATTCTGTTGTCATAATCATTTTGAATGAATTTTTCGATTAATATATTTATTCATTTATATGACTTCCTCAGTGAATGTAGACACAAACCAAGAAAGGTAAAAGTGCGTTCGTTCCTGTTTTTGCATTTTCCTGTTTTCGGTAAACTACTGACTGATCTGATTCAGAAATCCTGCTCATAATGGTGTTCTTGCTTTAAATTATGTCCTCGCTCTGGCCATCCACCACAGCCTCTGCCCTTGCAGAACACAGAAATCACTTTGTTGGATTTATTTGTTTTTGGTGGCGCAAAAATGCAATGCATGACATTTTCCTGTCAAAGTAAGGACTTGTATGTCGCTGCTGGGTTAACTTCAAGACTGGAGCTCAAAGATGGACTGATTTTGACTGTCTCTGACCTAAACCTGGTTTTGGTTTGATGTTTGAAGCCATAAGTGTTACAATTTTAATGTGTTTTTTATTATTTTTCTGGGTTAGTTTATAAAAGCATCAAACATGTTGCTATTTAGCTTCTCTTATACTCAGTAGCACTAGAAATTGTCAGCTAGTTTTAGAGCACAACATTCAGGATGTCTTGGAGACATGGTGTGAAACTTATAACTATATTACATGTAAACGTATTAACGAAGAAGCAGCTCCACTGTCGCAAAATTTCACCCAGGACAGAAACATGGATCGGCACATTTTTTTAGCATGAAATTTAAACAAAGGTGTATGGGTTTTTTAATGGACAGTGGTTGTGGTGGATGGCGGCCTTGAATGCTCAGAAACCCAAACACACAAATACACGTGTATTTGGGTTCAGGCGAGAAAAGCAGTTTAGTTAAGGTTAGTGAAAGACTGTGCTTTTAAAAGTTAATAAAAAACATTGTGTGTAACAGACACAAGTGCTGTGCTTGCCTAAGCATAACTGTAAAATGTTTTAACATATTTTTTTCACAAAAACTTAATGTTTTATCATTATGTGACGACATTACATCATATAACATGTTCCACTTGCCATCTCAACCCAAATGCTAAGGGTGCTACTTGGCATCACTATTTAACATAGTGGTAATATATTAGTCTTTGGTGCCATGGGAATGAAATGTATGAAAACGATACATTACAGGATGGAAACATCACAAAACAGGCAGAAAATGGGGTTAGTAAAAATAAAGTTAAAAGTTGGGCTGTCAAGCAATTTAAAAAAAATTATTCAGTGTGATTGATTATAATAATAATAAGCTTTATTTATAGAGCACTTTTCAAAACATTTGTTACAAAGTGCTTAACATGAGAGAAAGACAATAATAACAGAACAATCATAAGAAGAACACAAAATAAATAGCGTAAGACAGGAAGGAACTATAGCACAATAACACTTGATCAGTTAATATAGAAACCAATCAAGTCCGCCTTTAGCAAGCATTTAAGCGACAGTGGAGAGGAAAACTCCCTTCCTTCTTTTTTTTTTTTTTTTTTGAAGAAAGGAAGAAACCTCTAGCAGAACCTGGCTCAAAAGTGGGCGGCCATCTGCCTTGACAGGTTGGTGTGTGAGTAAACATAGAAGGAACAGAGCATAATTTATGTGACTAGTACATCTACATAAATCACATATGTCATTTTTGCGGTGAAAGAATTTAAAAAATTGCAGTTCAAATGTTTAACAGATGAGTGAATCAGTGAATAATTGACATTATATGCTTTTAGGTCAGTTCTCTAGATTTTGCTGCTCTACAGTGACATGATGGTACCAAAGCATAGTGTCATTTCTTATGGCCCTGGAGACATGTTATTTTAAGAGAATCATTAAAAAAACTAAAGGACAGAAATATATAATGCAGTTTTTTCTTGCAGATGTCTTGATAAGCTTTCAGTCTCTCACATTGTCTTGCGTTGTTCAGAACCGATGCTTGATTGTCAATGATGTCTTTAATTCTTCAAATCTTAATAGGAAAACATTGTTCATATTGCTCAGGAAACTGATAAATCCTTCTCTCTCTGGTGGGTCGCATGGGGTGTCTGGACCACTGGAAATGAGAGGCTCATTTTTATTGCAAGGGAACACATCTTGAGTGACTTGGTGATGAGTTCATTTCAGAGAAGAAGTAAGTGCACTAATAAGTGCGAACAGTCTGACCACTCAAACCATGAATATTGAATATGTATAGAAGCACATTTACACCACACCACATCCTCCATGTTTTCTGTTGAACTAGGGCTGCTGCTCATTGAACTAAGCTTATAAACAGAATGAAGGGAAGGATGCAGTATACCCAATGTACCGTTTGCAGAAGTGGCAGAAAATATACAAAACATTTAAAAATTACAATTATATTCATAAATAATATTATATATATTAAATATATATAATATTGGGAATAATACCCAAATAAAACAAAATTTATTAAGTATAAAATATTAATATTATTAACATTTTTGCTTTAAACTGCAAAAATTCAAAGGTGAGAAAGCTGTTAAAAAATATTTTTCTATAAGGGACAAAGATCTCTGTTACTATAGAGACTTGGTGTGGAACAAAACAGCAGCTGGTAAAGGTGAGAGCAGCTGGTCAGTCCATAATAATATGCAATTATTTATAAATGACTGTATTTTGATTTACAGTTGCCAGATAAATGTGATTGCAAAATGTCCATCTGAACTGTGGTGGAGTACCACAAATGTAAATACTTCAGTATAAGTACAGGTAGGTGCAGTACTCAAGTTTGAATGTCAGTTTAAAGTAACAATAAACTGAAATAAAATGCAAAACGTATGCCTTATTAACCTTTGAGTTTTTTCTAATGATTACCATCATTAACATTATTACTTTCAATCAGCTTTGTTCTGCCGCCCACCTGCCCATTAAAGCTCCAGGCCTGCGGGAACAAGTTCTTTTGCGTTGCAGAATTCAGTAGAGGAGTCATTAGAAGATTAACCTCTGCCATTTTGTCATTACTGTGCAAAAAACTCAGACCAGGTACCAGGCAACAGGCCACAATTCATAAATGAAATAGGTTCTGTGAACCATCTGGATATTTTTTTCCCTATGCACTCTGAGCTGGAGAGAGGAGTGCTCCATTATTCTGCAGCTATCTCCATCATCATCTCAAACTTATTTTGTTAATGAATCACCAGCTGCAAGAATGAATTGTTTACTGGGTCTAAATAAAGTGGCTACAGATGAGAAAAAATATATTGGCATTATTTAATGCTGCTGTTTCTCATAAACAACCATATTGCACATTTACTAAGCATAATTCAGCCCAATCAAGGAAATATGAAGGTAAATATGTGAACTTAAAAGCTTTTTTTAGGGTCACTGTATGTTACATACAGTATGAAAACCACCTGGAGCTACATTAAGATGTTTTGAGGACATTTTGTTGTAGTTACTTACATCAGTCATACAAATTATGACCAAAGTAATCAGAGGAAATAGTGGAACATTGTTGTAGTGGCACAGAGTCCATGGTGGTGGTTGGGTGATTAAGTGTAAAATGTTTACGACTTTGGAGACCGTTCACTTCTTATTTCCTACCAACAGTTAATACTGGTTTCTGTTAACTAAGATCTTAGTGGTTCCATCACCTCAGCCAAGATGACAAATGTCTCTTAGCCATAAATAAGCTACAAACCAAACCAAAACCACAGCTAAGTTGTTTTTGTGCTATGATCTAATCAAGCTTAATTTCAGTGGTGTCAGATCAGAACATGGCTTTATTTTTGCCAAAGTGATTTAAAGCAGCTTTATGTGTCACTCTGGAGAGCAATTACAAAGACTGTATAACACAGCTTGTTCTGTTTTTTTTGTTTTTTTTTATTTTGTTTCTTACTTTTTTATTTTGACTAAATAAATTCCTGAAGATTTGGCACAGTCTTTACTAATGAGACTCCAGGGAAGATATAATTTATATAATTAAGAGGTTTTTAGATTCAAATTTTAAAGATGTATCAAATTGAAAACTTATTTTCTCCATTTGTGATCCAATCCATATTTTTTTTCACCAATAAGTGTAAAGAGAAACTGTAGTTTCTGTAGAAAAACCTCAACTTCCTCAGACATTCATATTAAAAAACACAGCAGTGAGAAATGAATTGCTATACATTAGGGCTCCTAATAATGTAGTAATGTAACAGGCTAGCAGCTCTACTCTGCCTGACCCATCTGGTGGGAACTGAAGCTTGAAGCATTGCAGTGCCTGTTGTGAGGAACCCCCTTGCCTTCCCCCCATTCCTCCGTCTAATGAAGACCAGAAGAGAGGATATCAGGCCCTCAATCAGCCACAAGCCTACTTCACATATGTTTTGATGAATCTCTACTCATGTGCCGAGCCGTGAGAGCTCAGGGGATTGCACCGCCGAGCCCTTATCAGCATTCCTCTGAGGACGCAGACAACAAAACCACATGGGCTATCACTGACAGGCGACGCCTTGACACAGACAGGCAACACCTCAGTGTTTGATCATGTGATATTCTGGGGAGCCAGGAGCAGGATCACTTGTGCGATCATGATCACATGGTGTAATTTGTCATGAAGCCTGTTGAACACTCAGCTGCTGCAGTGGAGTTACTGAAAGCTTTTTGAATCAGGGTTTTAGTGTGTGATTGGCAGCAACGTTTTCTAGAGGAAAGAGGGTAGCTGAGCATTGCATTTGTATTTTATGTTCTTAGTAGCGTATTAGATATGTTTTTTGTTTTTCTTACATCTTTGCACACTACAGTATTGAGTTTTAATGTGTTTTTGAGTCTGTACTATTTTTAAGCCTCTGGTTCCAACCTCTCCAAGATGCTTATTGCTTTTCTGTCATACAAGATTCCAGATTCATCACTGGCTTGTATATTATGATCAGTTAAATGTTTAATTGTTTGAATTCTGTGGTAATTATCAACTCCCACTTCTGACAAATTCCTTCAAAATAAAAGCATGGACTTATTAAATAGTTGTTTAAATAGTTGAATATACTAAGAATATTTCTTCTTAATGAAGATTAACTTTTCTGTAGTTTTTCTCAGGCTTTAAGTTGAACACAATAATTTTATTCAACGTTTTCCGATTTGAAATTCAACTGCTTAAGCTGTCAGGTCCTTTAAAACAATATCTACTTCACCAGTTCACTGTTTAGCAAATTTTATCAACTCTTGTAAAATCATTTGAGCAAATCTGTTTTAACTTTCTCCAGTTTGAGATTCAACTGCTTCTGCTGCTTCTACTTCTTCAAATTTTTTTTAAAACAATTTACATTTCAGTTGCAATGATTTAGAAGTTTCAACAACCTTTAGCGATTCTTGAGGAATACATTCAGCATTACAGCATTCACTGTCTTCAGGAAATGCTTTTTCTAGTTATTGTTGGGTTTTGTTTGGAAAAAACAAGCAATTGGCAGACATCACCCTACAGTCTGGTAATTTGTTATGCACATTTTACATACCTGGGTTTTGGAATAGCCAATAAATAAATTAATAAGAAATAAAACTTTTTCACATACATCACATTTGTATGCATATCTGTATTATTGTGTGTTTACATGTAATTGTGTATTTGCTTTGTGCATGTATCTGTGCGCATGTCTTCCAGTCACCAGCTAAATATATTGCTGAGATGGAAAGGAGGGAAACCGAGAAGCAGCAACAGGGTGGACATTTTGGGAAAATAAACCAAATGATGATTTACAATGTGTGATGCATACACAGAGAACAAGCTGTACACTGGAAATAGTGTACAAATTCGCTGTGGTCATAGGTGTTAAGAAAGATTTAGTATGTGTGTGTGTGTGTGTGTGTGTGTGTGTGTGTGTGTGTGTGTGTGTGTGTGTGTGGCTGTGCTCAGGTGGGTAGTTTTTTAGTTTTTTATTCTATTCTGTCATTGGAAAATCTTCAAAAAACATACTTAGGATAGTGTTGTGTTTCTCTCTATCATGTGTTGAGAGTTTAGATTCATGGATATACACTGGTCCGACTGAATTCACGTTTCTGATTGTGCTAATACTGTACATAGGTGAAATATGGTTGAATGAAAAATTATTATTTGCTTAAATTGCCGTATGAGGAGAAATGATCTTTAATTCATCAGGTACGGCACTGCAGAAAATAAGTGGAAAAGATGTCACATAGAAATATTGGACAGAAATTGTAACAAGGCATCCAAAGATGAAACGAGTTGGTGGTTGGTTGGTCTCGTCATCATAGAAAATTAGAGACTACGCGTGAGTTTACAGCGTGTGCTCTTGTTTTGTTTTACTTTGGCACAACCTGAACCAAAGCCACAAGCTTTCACGTTTCCGCTGTGATTTATTCATTTCAACAGAAGGGTAATGAACAACAGAACAGAGCTATTACGAGAGTGATTGAGGCAAAATTGGGAGGATGAGAGGAGCATGCAGGGTACATGCTTGCACTGCTGCTTCCAAACTTTCCTGGAAATGAGGGTGTTTTTTCTTTCTTGTGTAATACCATTTATTTCCCAGCCATGTGAATACACAGTAACGTTAAAAGCTCTCAGAGGTACAATTTGCAGAAGCACCAACAGCGCACCAATAGCTTTTTTAGGTATAGTAGGAGAAAGAGGGTAAGAGGGGGAAATATATTGTATACACTGTTACAGTAGCTCCAAACCTGCATGGAAAAAGTATCATATTCTGTCTTGTGAAATACTCCATTTATTTTCTAGCCATGTAAAAACACATGTAATGGCTTAATATGCTCTCACAATAAAACAGTCATGGAACACAAGTGTAACCATATATACAGTTTATATACTGTATACTTTTTTTTCTTCTACGGTAAAGTAGAAGGCACCATGTGAGAAAACAGGAAGTTAGCCAGCTCAGTGGTTTCTTTCTTTTGTGTGCACTGCACTTTAACCCATAGACAGACAGAAATAGTGCCTTGGAAAGTGTGACTTGTGCCACAGAAAAACAAAATGTTCAGAGCAAGTAAAAATTAAAAAAAAACTGTGTCTGGTTTATGTGACCAGCAAGAACTGACTTTCATTTAAGACAACACTGAACTACTGAGCTGGTATTGACAAAGCGGTTAGGAGAGAATATTCATCTCTGAGCGCAAGGATGAAATTCTGGTTAGTGTTGCTGGAAATTCCAGCAAAAGAGGTGAAGAGCTAAAGCGAAAGCGTTGTCTCCAGTTCTCTGCATGACTGCATGCTGTTGTGCAACACTCGAACACTCTATTTACTCATGTTTCCTCTGCCAGCTTGTTGTTTTACACTTTCAACATCCTGCACATGGGGTGCCATGAGAGGCTGACTCTGCTTTTTAACTATTGCCTTATTTATAGTGTGAAACCTGCTGCTTGCGATAAAAAATATGAACAGAGGAAGTAAAACATGCTCTAGAATGATTTTTATTATTAGGAGCATGAGTGTTTTTGCTATCCTTAGATGGGAATATAATTAACTATGTAGAAGCAAACACAAATCCACCACATACATAGAATAACGGACAGTGAGGGTCCAGAAAAAGGTCAGTCTTCAGTAAACAAATGGCTATTTAACCATAAACAAATCAATTTGCCTTATAGGCAGAACACTGAAGACTGTCACCTCAGGTGACATTACTCTTCAGGGTGTTTCCTTATATAAACAAAGCATCCAACAAAGCAGATCATATCTTCTTTTATCTGTAATACAGATTAAATTATAGCCTCATTTGTCTGCAGGGAGGCTGCTTTCTGTAACCATTTGAGGTTTTATTTGTTTAAAAAGCAACTTTACTTCATGAAGTTTTTGGCTGCCTCTACAAAATCCATCTTTCTTCCATTGAGATTAACATACTGCTGCCAAGTTTGTGTTTGAACATTTTTTGTTACTGTTTAAAGCATCTTTGTTAAAATTGCCCACTGCATTTTATTTTCAGGCTGGTGCAAAGCTTCCTGTGCGAACTTCTGAAACATTTAAGGGCAAAAGACACACTGCAAAGATTGTCGTGATCTTAAAATAGCATGTGGCAATATCCTGTGACTCCGTGTCTCTGTTCCATCATGTTCTGTGTCCAATAGAGGATGTTATCTGCTGGCAGGGTTTATCACCGAGCATCTGCGGTTGATTTTGTGTGTGTGTGTGATAGCTTGTGCTGGTGGGGGTGGAAGTGTGGATTATAAGTGAGGCAGCGCTGGTGGTTTTCTGTGAATGGAGCAGTGAAAGGTTGACACTCTAAGCTGTGGTCACGGTGTATGTTTGCTGTTTATTTTGTTCTGCTTGACTTGGTAGGCTTCTGGGTATAAAAGGGGCTGATAGGAGGGAACAGGGTTAGGAGGTCAAACAAAAAAGAAACACACATAATAACCCTGCTTGTTAAAAATGATACAGTGACAAATACAATTTTTGGAGGAAATATAATTAGATAAATATAATAATAAATGAGTGTAATTGGATCATTTATTCTGTAACATTAGGATCATATGCTGACGGTTAACAGTTCAGCATTCTGTTTTGTGAATGTTATCCGAATGAATGGTCATGTTTAGGTGCTCGTCACTTAGTTATGGTCAGGGAAAGAATGTCGTCTGGCTTAATAGAGGTAAATGGGACTTCAGGCACAATTTGTTTATCTACTTTAAAAAATAAAACAAACTTTCTCCAATTTAACAAAGTCACTTTTCACTGTCCAAGATTCCAAAATTTGTATTAATCCCACAAATGGGATTCTGAAGTTGAAGTGGTGTGATCATCAAGTGCTTTGTATTCCAGCCATCAGAGGCAGACTTACTCTTAATTAATTAATCATGTCATTGTATAGATCCATTTTGTAAAGTGGCGTCTCATGCTCATTTTTCAAGTAACTGGTGTCTCAACATAATGTGGAAGATAACAATCTTTCCCTAGGTGCTGACAACAGCAGTAACATTAAACTAAAATAATAATAATTAACAAAATCATGACCATCAACAGCTGGTGAGTAGCAGTCCTCCTAATAACCAGTGTGTTATACCTGGTTATTACCCAACACCCATCAAAAGTGATGTTCAGTAATGCAGTGAGAACCAGTTCAGGTGATTTTATCAAAAGGCAGTAACTACAACATGCAAATGAATTATGGAGAAAGAATCACCAGCTCCTGGAATTTTCAGATAAATAAGAACTGAAATTGGAGGAGAACAACAGATGCAGAGAGTCTTATGGGTGTGTTCATGTATGGTGCCCATAATAGCATAATAGTATGCACTGGCATAGCTATATTAAATACAAGCATATCCATCCAGGTCTCTTTGATGCCATTGTAAGACATTAAATATAGTGTAATTATTTAACATTTCACTCACCAATAATACTGAATTATCATAGCTGATATTGCAGTGTATAAAGTGGGCATGTTTTTTGTAACCATGGTATGGGCATTGTCCTGATACTTCGATTTTCTGTAGTTGAGCCTACAACAGCACTGACAAAATTGTTAAAGAAAGAAAAAACTCACAATGGACACTAAAATAAAGTGAAATAATAAATAAAAATTTACTGAAAATTATCCATTGAAAATCAGACATTGCTTTTGAATTGTGGTTCAATAGAAGCAAAATAAACCAATGAAACTGGCCGGGACAGAAATGATGGTACATATTATTCAGAAGTTTAAGGTCCACAGGGCTGTTGCCCAGATAATGTGAATGTTAACCAGAAAAGCTTCCAGAAAGATTAGAGGTGAACTTCAAGGTCAATGTACATCAGCATCAGATTGCACCATCTGTCTCTGTTTGTGCCAAAGTGGACTTAACAGAAGTCGAGAGAGGTGGACTTCACTGTTAAAGGAAATCATAAAAAAATGCCAAAAATGCATACTGACAAGTCACAAAGCTTCTGGACAGAAAACTGGAACTGATTTTCAGGTCTATGTTCACAGATGCAAAAATGAAGCATACAAAGAAGAAAACACTGTAGCTACTGTGAAACATGGAGGAGGCTCAGTTATGTTCTGGGGCTGCTTTGCTGCATCTGGTACAGGGTGTGTTGAATTTGTGACGGGTAAAATGAAATCTCAAGACTATGAAGACATTCTGGAGCAAAATGTGTCGCCCAGTGTCAGACAGCTTGGTCTCAGTCGCAGGTCATGGGACCTCCAACAGGATAATGACTCAAATCACACTGCTAAAAACACCTGAGAATGGACTTCTTAAGTGGCCTTCTAAGAGCCTTAATCTAAATTTTATTAAACACCTGGAGAAGGCACCTTTCAAACCTGAGACAGCTGGTGCAGTTTGCTCATGAGTAGTGGGCCAAAACACCTGCCTACAGGCGCAGAAGAGTGTTTTGGTTGCCTCAACAAAATATTAAGTTAAGGGTACCATATTTTTTGTCCAGGCCAGTTTCCTTAGCTTATTTTTTTAAATGCCACAATTCAAAAGAAAGTCAGATTTTCAATTTCATTTTCAATCGTTCGTTAATTTTCAGTATTTTTTTTATTTATTATCACTTTTGTCATTTTCACTTTATTTCAGTGAGCATTGTGAGTTTTTCTTTCTTTAACAGAAGGGTACCAACAATTTTGTTCATGTCTGTAGGGACACAGACATCATAATTTCTTTATAGTTAGAGCAACAAAGACATGAGAGTTCACCTCGAAATGTGGCCTTTTCACTGTGGCTGTGGTGTGTAGTCTAGCCTGCCTGAGCTTGACACACTGAACCCATTATTTAGACCTTGCAGTGGAGGAGCACAGACAGAGTACATCTACAATGTCACAGGAGGCTGACGCTGTGAAGGACTGCAGGTGTATCCAGACTTTATTCAGGGTTAAAGTTTAGGCTGATGAAGGAAGAAAACTTTCCACTATGTTGAACTTTATTAGGGAAACAATCTGTTCATGCTCAAGACTCTGACTTTAAAATAAATACAGTACTTTCAGGTCACCCACCCCCAGGAAGGTGTTCATTGTGTATTTGCATTTCATTTGGTTTACTGCTTTAAGCTCATATGTGTCCCCTTTAATTCTGAATAATCATATAATATTTAAATAATATTTATGCACAATAAACAAAACCAAAAAAAGGAAAACAAACTTCAGAACCCGACCCCTGAGGTGTAGAATTATACAGTAAACAATGAAAATTCAATTTCAATGCTTCTTACTGATTTTTCTTCAGGCAGTTCACCAGAACATGCTTGGCCTGCATCCTACATTGTCAGATAAAATGCGTAGGACCACACAAGCACTGATGTGACCGTACTGCTGGTTCTGGAATAGAACAACATTATAAATCAACCACAAGAACACAGTGAGAACTACACTGAGGACTGTTGTCTAAAAATCCCACTCAGCTCCAGTTTGTGCTTGTTATGTGTTTTCATACATAACAGGCATTGTTCAAGTGTGTAGGAGATGTGAATCAATGTAAATACTGTCCAAACGTCTGGGGGATGTTGTTCTTGTATTAGATGATGGTACAGTTTATCAGGGTCTGTACTGCAAAAGTGTCTCCACAGATATTTGATTCAGGACCAACGGAAAAAGCAGAAAAGCCCTGATGAGTAAACATGCTTGAAAAAACACTCTGCAATACCTTAAAGCTGTAATTTTTCAGTAACATTGATTTGGTTTGTTTGGTGCATATTGTGTCTAATAAAGTAATGATAACAGTCTCCTTAAAAAGATTATAATCCAGACACTATTAATAGTGGTAAAGGGGAAATTATTAACTAATTAAAACCTATTATCATAACTTATTATCATGATTAATCATTACATTTGTCAAAGAAATGGATTTTTCACTGGTTCTTTTGTAGATCCACCAAACTGATTTTGTTATGTTCTGCTGTTTTTGACATTGTATAGACTAAACAATTAAGTCATAAAACCATAAGCACCAAAACCAGTAATGTAAATTGTTATTATTTAGAGCTCTCACCAGCATCCATATTCACTCTACAATACATTTCATTTCAAGTGAGTTGAATTCAGTTTATCTGTATAGTGCCAAATCACCACAAAAGTCATACCAAGCAATCAAATCTTCTAAAAATTCAATTTCCACTCAAGTAAACATTAATAGCCTTTACATTTTTGTGAAGAACATAATTGCAACTTGATTGTGTTTTCTGTCAACATACTGACAATATGTTTACAATAACGTATATAACAAAGCGCAAATGCGCTGCTTGATGCTTAACACATTATGAAATATCCACAGGCAACATATTTAAGTCCACCAGAATATCTACAACATCCCTTTTTCCTTTACATAAAAATTAGATTGTGCAGTTCAACATCAAGATATGCTGTATGACTGTATGTTTTTTATGGTTAGAATGAGGCACCGCATCTACTGCAACCACCTCCTAGCGACTCGTTTCCTGTTAATTAATTAATGTGACATTTTATTTATTCACAAAATGCATGGACAACATGATGAATGTGTTTGCTCCAAAACATAATCACAATTGCAGTTCAGTTGTATAGGAACGTAATTTTTCTGAGGCAGGGTTATCTGAAGGCACATCACAGTGTAAGGTTTAAGACGTTGCAGAATATAACAACACAGTTAGATACAATATTGTTAAAAAGTCAGCAAATACCACTTGAGCCAGCACTAGGTCACAGTGGAGAGGAAAATCTCCCTTTAAACCAAAAAAAACCTCCAGGATCACCATCCAGGCTCAGGTTGGGCGGCCATCTGCCTTGACTGGTTGTGGTGAGCTGGAAATAGAGAGAGGAAAAGAAGACCAAGCAACAAAAGAACAGCAACAAGCAGCAGACAAAAACAATGGACAGATTGGGTGGGCCAGTAACTGCACACTGGAAACAAACAGCTCTGAGGCCAGAGATACTTGCAGAAAGGAACAGAGAGAAAGAAGAACAGCTGCAGGGAGAGAAGTAACAAACTTAATGAACTGGTGGCATGTAAACTGATACAAAGAGTGATGTTATTCAACACAGTATTCACAACTGTACAAAAAAATGCTTTCATAGGCACCTCCTCAATTACTAATGTAATTGTATTACTGAACTTGAATTACTGAATTACTGACCCAAGCTGTGCTCTTTGAGAAGGCAGCCAACAGTAGTGTTTCTAAATGTAGAAACCATGATTATATTGTGACCAAACTGAAAGATTTGGTTTCACAGGTTGACTAGGTGTTGTTTTCAGTATGGTTAACCATATCCAGACGTGTAGGAATAAATTAAAAACAATGGCTGTGAAAATAGTATGAGTGACATATAATTTCCTCCAGAATATACTTGCTACAGAAATTAGCTGCATATGACTATAATTTGTTCAGACATGGTTGCAATTTCAGCTTTTATTGAGGCATTGCACATTGCGACCTAGATCAGAGCTACAGATGAGAAATAAGAGAAGAAGAAGTGATGTTAATAAAAGAAAAGTAATTTCACAAATATGATTTCACTGGGAGACGTGAAGCTGACTGAGCCAAACATTTTAAATCATCACCAATCCTCGAGAGATGTCTGTGGAAGTTTACTTTTTTGTAATACTTGTTGGCAGTTTTTGCAACAAATATGACACTTGAATGCTCAAGGTCATATCTCACCTCCTGTGAAGTGCTGAAACTTGTCAGTATAGACTTTTCATATATATATTCTGAATAAACTGATTCTGATAAACTTATTTGAGTCTTTTTTTTAATCTTTCTTCTTCTTACTTTTCTGTAAGTTTGTTTTATCCTTTTTTTATCACCTAGCAAGGGCATTTAACTTCCTGACAAGTCTCTGTGATTATTGTTTGAGGCAGTAGTGCCTTGTGTCAGAAAGAGGAATCATTAAAAAAGCGAAAAAGATGTATGGAGGTCAAGCAAACAGGTCACTGCCTCTTAATCATTCTCTTGTTCCCTAAAACATTTTAGGAAAAGCAATAGCTATTCCTCAAGCATCCATGTGATTTTTCTTCTTTTTTTTTTGATGTAAATTGTATTTTCCATGCCAAAAGAGACATTTTAAAAATGTATGATAAAGGAAACAAGGATCTGTGAAATACAGCTGCTTTCAGTCTGCCCACTGTCTTATCCAGGGTTGTAGTTGTTAGACTATTCTGGTATAAACCTCTGAACAAAGAGTTTAAGATAAGTCACAATTACATAACCAGAGCAGGCTTAAGTGTTGCTCAAATAATACTGCATATGAAGGGTTGTTTTCATAGCGCTGGGTTCATTTCTTGGGGAAGTGAGCTTCACATGAAGGTAATAAATGGAGTTTCCTTTTTGAAATCCACTCTTCGCCAATGTGAGTGGATGACAACCCCTGATAAGGTTAAATAAACATCATGGTTGATCTGCTTCAAGCTTCTGAGCTACTGAAACGCACATACAGTAGCCATATGTATACCTACTAACTTTGTTCTGCACTGAGCCACCATAAGCTATTATCTGTTTCTGGTTGTATTTAAGCTGTTTGAGTGTTGATAGCAATCACTGTTACTGCAGCTCTCTGTGCACATCCATAGATGCCTTATAAATGTTTGTATGGAATAAAGCACACAGTAAGGATTTTTACAGCTTAACCAATTTCTAAAACATGGGGGACAGACACAGGAAGAAATGTAAACACTTTTAAATATTAAAGTCATTACAATGCACACACCAGACAATTCAGTCAAGGCGCAGGACACACTTGGCACTCATTGCAGAGTGATGATCCGGAGAATTTCACATAAATTCATGCAATAGAATTTGACTTTAGAGCAAAACAAACATGGAGGCAAATTGTGACAAACAAAAGAGGAGAAAAACAACTGTGGATGAAGTCATGGTAGAGAAGACAGATGTTAACTGAGACATGTCACTCTGAAAGTGCACATATCACAAATGCCTGCAGGTTTGATCCACTGGAAACCATTACTGTCAGTTAAAATGCATGTCAATTCATCCAGTGGTTGGTGAGATATATAAAACTTGAGCAAGCTGGTGGAATAACTGACCCACGCAGTCATCCCTAGAGCCACCAGTGTGTGGCTAAAAAACAAAAATCATTCATTTTGGTTTATTTTACTTTCACTTCTGTATACAATTACAGAATAAATCCAAAGTCATTTCCTTCATGGTAACTCCTTGTAAAAAGCTGAAATGATAGTGTACAGTAGTGGCACCAGCCAGGATGGCAAGCATGACAACATGAAGGGGATTTTGGCAGCTCACAGCTGCCAGTCCCACTTCTCCCCACCTTTTCTGTGTTGCTGCCTCCTTATAAATTATATCGCCTTGTTGAGAACTGCTCCAATCTGGCAAAGTTAAAATAGGAAGGGAGTGAGCATAGGAGGGAAAAGGGAGGGAGGGGAGGATGGGCAGAGGCTTCCTCACAGAGCCTGGAGCTGTGACTGTGAGAAAAGACTGTTACGCTATCTTCACAGAAGCCCCTAGACTGAGGAAGGATTTTATCTCTCATTCCTCTGGGACTGGAAAAGGCAATAGAAGGTTGTTTCCTGAGAAGTAAAGCAAAAGCGGATTGAGTGGGGAGAAAAAGAAAAAAAGAGAAAGAGGTGGTTGAGAACACTTTCTATGGGATCTACGATAGAACAACCCAAAGCGACAAAAACACAAAGCAACAACAAAACACAAACACAGCCCACTGCGGTAACCCTCCGTCCCACGTTTTCACGCTCCGATTTCCACAACAAAACCATCCACGTGGCGTCTGAAGCGCCGCTGGGTCAGAGTCGGTGATGCACAGAGCAAGAGCCTCGCTGAAAGAAATACAGGACATAAAACATTCTGAGACTTAATGTCCTGCCTTCTTCATACACAGACACTTCCTTGGTCAAAGCCACACAGAGCAAACAGCTACCAAAGGAGAGTTGCAAGGAAAAGGCATAACTCCGTGATTGAATGGGAGAGCACAAATAGAGAAGTCTTCAAAGAGACCCATGTGAGGGGACCCTGCTCTGAATCTGGGTCAGGCTGAGGTTTTCTCCCTTTACTCCATTGCTGAGTTTATGCACACACTGGCTGTCTCCACAGTCCCTCACTATTGATCATGTAGTGCACGGTTTTTACTGTTATTTTGTTTGAGTGTCCAAACTCTATGTAGACAGTCAGACAGACAGATAGGCAGACACAGACCATTAAAACCACCTAATGGTTTTAATGTTGTGGTGAACAGGGGTCAGCATGGGCACTCTGACTCTAAGTGATGCATGGCTACACAGACCCATACACAGCAACCTGCTGATACAATTAGTCGAACGGGATTTATAATGCTTCATGTCCTAACTGGCACAAGTAATGACAAACACACAGCCAAATTTCAACATTTTGTGTGGCACTCTCTTTGTTATTCCTTTTCATCTCTGAAAGTTAAATAAGAGCAGTCATATAGCAACAGTATGAGAGCACATTTACTTGTTTGTTTTCTCAAGTTTATGATCTTTGCCTCACTTGAAACTACAGAGAGCCTCACCTGTCTACACCCACTTACATCTTTCCCTTGACTTTGTGTGCAGCAGCGGTGCCTCTAAAAATGACTTTGTATTCAGTGTAAGCGTAGAGTGATGTATATGTGGTGGCACTTTTAGCTTTAGGAGTGAAAGCAACTTTCTTAACCTGTTGTAGGAAAGTCAACCTATTTCCTCTGGAAATATGTGAGAGGTGAAGAACTCATTCATCAGCATTTACTTGTGGAAAGTGTCCATTTGAACAAGACATGACTTTGTAAGTGGAATAAATGAATACTTTGAGTTTCAAAAAGTCCCCTAACGTACAATACCCCGCAATACACTACAATAGGCTGCATCTCTCTGCTCTCTAACACAAGCTATAGGAGTGTCTCTTTAAATTAGTGCCCCTACCAGCTGCTGAAGATATGCTTTTAAAAAAACTAATTAAACTATACCATGGCATGTCTGGTTTATTGACAATTAGTGAATTTGAGCTTCCAGGTTGAAAATATGACAAATTTCTACTACAAAAAATACTTACAGTTCAATTCTGTTCATTTACATTGCACCACATCATAACAATTGCCACTTTACGGTGTAATGTTTAAGATCTTACAGAACAATACAACTATATAGAATTATATGGAAAACCCAACAAATCTCTCCTTTGGCAAGTACCAGGCAAGAATTGAGATGAAAATCTCCCTTTAACTAAAGAAACCTCCAGCAGGACCAGGCTCAGGGTGGGCGGCCATATGCCTCGACCAGTTGGGGTTAATAGAAAGGGAGAGGAAAAGAACATCAGGCAACAAAAGCATTTAGGATTAACAGGAGGCTTTTAAAGGAGTTACTGCAGCTGGATGTCATCTGCATAGCAGTGTTTCCTAATAATATTACCCATTAAGGGTAATATTACCAATTAATAATATTAGTTATTATTTTAATATACGTGTCAGAATAAAATAATTTATTATTATTAATATTATGTATAAGTACAGAACCCACACTTTAACTAACTGTACAAGCACTTGTGAAACACAGTCTTGCCATGTATACTTTAATTAACAATTAAAATATATGTACTAACATAAGAGCTAAAAAATGTAGTTAATTAAAACTGAAAACTGTAGATAATAAGTTAACATGGAATATTCCACATTGGAATATTCCACCTACACTGCTGTGTAGGTCATGTTTTTATGTGAATGTGTTAGTGGGGAGAACCTATCCAGTTCACCACAGCCTCCTTGCCAGCTAGAATAGAGGGTGACTTTGAGCGGGAGATTTACTGATGTCGCCCGTGGCGAGTAGCAGATAACAGGGTGCTGTCTCTCTCCTCATTCATCAGAAAGAAAAATGAACAGCAGCAGTTGGGCGCGGACAGGACCGAGCCATCTATCTTGGCTGTAATTATGCATAAGCCTGATGACATATCTTGTTGTCATACTTCCTGCTGTGCTGGGACCATGACCACAGAAACATGCACTGAGTTAGACCTCTTTTAAAACATGAACTTCTCGCCTCTGCATAACACATCGTCTAGATAATAGGTATGGAAAAAAGGACGAGGTGGCTGTGTTGCTGATCTGATAGCTTTATTACATATTACATATTTCATCTCGTACTAATGGTTATTTGTTATTATTAATTAGTTAATTAATAATAATTGTATAAAATGTTGGAAATGTTCTGGAGGGAAAGGGAAAGCAAATTTGCCTCACATATAAGATGCTGGGGGAAGCATACATAACTTTGTCACATTTGTAATGAGAATCTTTTTATTGACTAACAGACTAAAGACTATTCAATATATATTTAACATTTCCAATATTGTTTTATTCTATTTTTGTATACTGCTTTGTCCGAAGCAACTTACAAATTGGAAACACACATCAGGGGCAACCTGAGGACGCTTGGGATTAGTGGACAGCCTGGTCTTCCTTCTGTGCCACACCAACCTGCTTTATTTTGTAGAAAGACGAAGACATAAGACATAAGCTGCTTGCTAATTATTTTTCCTGCTTTGGCCTGTCTTAGACTTGCACTCTCTTGTCAGTTGGGTAACATACTCCCAGGATGTGTTCAGGTTCTTTTTTCTTTCACTGCCCTTGAAAAATGATCTGTTCTCATGAAAAGACATATTCAGGGGCACACAAAAAAAACTCTCTTCCCGTGCCTCTCTTCTCTTATATCTAATGTACCATGTGTGACAAGAGAATTTAAAACTTCTGGACAAGTAGTATTTACAAGATTGAGACTCTGTATTGCTTGGTGAGGCCTCTGTACACACTACCTTGGCTGTGCCTGATTCACTGGTGCAGACTAACCGCCCATTTATATGTCTTCTGTCACACTTTAGAGGAATTTTCCATATGTTCGATGTGTAATTCCAATGTTGTAACGTTGCAGAAAAAAAATGTACAGAATGTGTCTTTCTGAGCGGCTGCTCTTTTTCACACAAACTCATTCTATGGGATATTACATATGAACAGGGAGTAGACACTGTGCAGTGGCAGGCAAATGCAAACTGTATAGGAATTTCAATAGAGCAATCCCCCTGGGTTCAGTCTCTGTTCACCCCCATGCTGAAGTAGAGTCTTTGGGAAGATGAGAGAAAGAAAACGGGATAAAATTCTGCCATGCAGTTCTGCTTTCCATCCCACTGTGGAAAATATGATTAGTTTCTGTCCCCAGCTCCTTGTGCATGTGTTATTATTCTTCTGTATTATGGCTAAGCTTTATTATTTTTTTTAATTCACACAATTCTTTCAAGATATAAGAACAAAGGGAGTGTGATGAAAAATCTAAACCATTTTGAATCTGCATATTGCATTCAAAGTGTGTGTTTGGAAATTAAACAAAACATATTTGTAGAGCAAGATGCTGCAGAATAGGTAAAAATACTGGTAGGTATCAGGTTTGATTTCTGATGCAAGACACCAGATCTGTTTACAGTTGGTAAAAAAAAAATTTATATTTGGTTTAAACAGAGAGAAACATAGAGAACCATATCCACTAAACTGTATATTGTGCAGAGTGCTGTATGAGCCTCCTGGTTTATCATGAACTTCTAGTATGCAATGTGCAAAACAAGAAAAATGGGGATAAATTATGCAAGTAAATACAGATGTTGGTATAGCAAAAAAAAAGCTTCCAAAAATCTCCATCCCCTTAGAAAACTTCTACCGTCTCTTACTAATTTTATTGTTTCCAGACAAATGAAAACAAAATAAAAGAAGTCAGACTCCCATGTGCCTACAGAAACAGTAGCAAGCTGTGGCCTCCCTGGATGCATGCACAACACAGGAATGGACACTTTTTTTTTTTCTTTTTTTTTTTTTGCTTCATCTTTTATAATTAAATATTCTCTCTTATCCTTGGCATGGAGCTTTAAGCGCTTCAGGTTGGGGGGAATGGAGGGAGAAAGTATATACTTTTTTTTCTTCCCCTCTCTAGGAAACTAGTTATATTTAGAAATAGCTACATTAAAGAATAAAACCCCCAACACCAAAATACCGCCTCCAATAAATCACATTACAGGAAAACAGTAAGAGGAAAGAAAACTGGTCAGGGCTATTAAAGATGGAATGGTTAGTCCATAACTGTTAAAATATTTACAGCAAAATCTGTGCAGAGGTTTCAATTATGACTTGTTCTCTGAGAACCACTGACAGGCCATTTGTCATTTATATCACCTTGCTACAGAGTGAATCTGCAGATAACTTCAGCATTTGGGTTGAAATCATTCTGCAGTCATGACTGTGTGTAATACATATCCCCCTGTTTTTATATGATGTCCTGAAATGACTGCTCAGCATTTAAGATATTTATTTGCCTTGAGTGCACAAAAATAGCCTGAGGGCCTGAATGCTCAATAAAAGCTTGGTAAAAGCAAACCAAGGTAAATTCCCAGGAAGGTAAAAATCTAAAGGCTGAAACCAGATGCCAATTAATAAAAATAATTATTTACAATGTATATGTATAAGCATTTTTTTTCTTTTTCTTCTTTGTTTTCTTTTTGTTGCATAATGTTTTATAACAGCTGGTCCACACATTTGTTTCTCTCCTTATCATTGTATGACTTCTAGAACTACACTAATACGTGATATTGGTTTTCTAGAACATTTATCAAGACGCTTGATTTTACATTTAGGGACTAAAGATATCCTTTAGAAATACAATACAATACAAATAACAATGGTAACGCAGTGTTAACAATCATTTTCCTCACTATTATAATCTAAATTTTAAACTAAATATAATGTAAATGAATAATAATAAAATCCAATATAAATAATCATACCAGTAATAATAGTTCGTTATTGCATTCGCTTTTCAGTATCTACTGCATATATGATGAAGAAAGTACCAGTAGGAACTACAGCTAGGAAAACATGTCAGAATGCGTCAGACAATTACAACTGAACACATGTACTCATGAAAATGCCGTCTGATTTAAAATTCATGCTTTTTGGAAAGTAAACAGAGAAGAAAGGACATAAGATTATAAAAATCACTACACATTTACTTTTGTCTCTTGGTGTGACTCCACTGTAGACTGCTGTGCTGTACAGTAGCCTTTATTTGCTTTCTCTTAAAACCTATACATGTAAGGTGTTTGGAATGACCTGTTACATTACATAATTAATGCATGGAGCCTGCGAATAATGAATGTTTCTGCCCCAATTGACATGATGCCAGAGTTTTAACAGCACTTCTCTGTGTCCAGCTTTGCATTTCTGCAAACCAAACGCTGATTCTACAGGTTGTGCTGTGTTTTCTTTGCTTTTCCTCCTGCGTGCATGGGTTGCACATCATAAATGCTCTAAATAATGAGATATCAATATGACAACATGCTGTTTTTCATTAATGCCTTGTTTCTGTGCTGTTTTTGATTGAATTGAGAAATCATGAGGATCGAATTTGCCATCTTTGACTCATCTTTTAATCTGTGCTGGTCCTCCCTTCAGACCAACTGTCTATGTTAATGTTTTATCAGGCCTTTTGAGCCCATTCATCACCCTCCTTTGTGTGGTTGCCAATGAGGCATCAGGCCATGGGAATCCAGTGTTTCCAAAAGGCCAGCAGGCGCTTGCTGCCGGTGACTGTGTGAACCTGAGCTTTATTAATAAACAAAAGCTGATGTGTTTGTGGCCTGAGAACCTACAAGTGATGAGACCCACATTAGAAATTTGACAAGGCAGGAGTCGGAGTGTCAGTGCCACAGTTGGTGTCATTAGGAGTGGAGCAATGGACTCCAAATCAGCCTGGGGCTGCTCATCAGTACTTGTCATCAAACTGGCTTCATTAGTCACTGTCCAGATGACAAGGGCTCTTGTAAAGGATATCTCGCCCCCTGTGTAGAGCCAAGTGTCCTCGCAAATAGGCTACTGACCTCTAGAGAATCTCTGGTCCTGAGAGGGCAGAGTGGGGGAAGCTGAAGATGAGCAAAGGCCGTAAGTAGGGTGAGGGTGTGCAGACCGCAGGGCACAGGGAGGCCAGGGCCTCTCCTTTCAGGAGAGTCCTGGAAGGTAACCTGCCCCTGACCCCATGTGTACAATGAAGTTAGTCCACTGGTGACTCCTGTGTGCTTGGATGAAATGGCAAATTCCCCAGAAGAAGACAGTAAAAAAGATAGAGGGAAAAAACTCTGGGGAAAAGAATAGGATGCCCAGTAGTGACATGCTAATCCTCTTGGTTGGAATGGAGAGGTTGGAGAGGCAGAAATGAAATGATGAGGGGAAAAATCTTGTCAGCTTTTTGATGTTTCTGCTGTTTGATTCTGCCTCTCTGCTGTGCTATGTAAATGACAGCAGCACTGTCAGAGTGGAGGTATCTGTCCGACATGTGGACGTGTGATGGGTGATTACACTTTGATGTTGAGGTCCTGTCTGAATCATCAGTCAGACACAATACACAGGTGCTTTTTGATATTCATTTAATGCACCTCTTCATAAGCAATGACACTGGATGAGCATCACTTTGATGATTAGATAAAATCAACAGCGTTGGAAGATAATCATTCATTCTTAACATGACCCATGTTATTGATTGATTGATTTTAAGATTGCCTCAGTAAATTTAAATTATAAAATCAATTCCTGCTGTGACTAGACATGTCATGGGTTTAGCACTGGCCAATTATCACTATAGTTAAACCCATATTTTTTGTCCCTTTCATTAAATCAAACAAAATATTTAACTTTCATAACCAAGTTTAATTTAAGTTAAGTTTTTTAAGTTTAATTTCTTCCATTGCAAATTTTGTCAAACTGGACAAAATTACCTTACCCAGTGCATATGTTTGTTTCCATAGTCTATTTAAATTAACTAAATGCACTGATATATGTGATTAAATTTAGTTTTAATATATTATAATATATATTATAATATTTAAT
>OMLM01002432.1:7528-28571 GCA_900302695.1 Helostoma temminkii | reverse complement strand
AAAAAAAAAAAGTTGACATGCTTTTGCAATATATTATTTGATAAATGGGCCATTTAGTTCTAGTATATTTATTTTCTACATTTCCCACCAAGGCATGTTTCCCAATTTTGTTGTTATTTGTGGCAGTCTAGGTTTATTTGTTGCTCCTACTCTTTGCTAAATGATGTCAGTGAATCGTGAGTGCTGGCTCAGAGGGGGTCCAGCTACTCAGTCGCTTCATTGTGCCAGATAATGACTTCCCTATTGAAAATGACCCTTTTGACCCCAGAGGGAGAGACAGTAAGATGGCCTGGTCCAGCCCCTCAAGGTATTTTGTCCTAATTTGGTGTCTTGCAGTCCTGTGTCCAACCATTTTTTGTCTTTCACTAAGTCAGCTTTTCTCAGCAAGTTCTGGAACAACTGCCCTTGATATAGCCACAAAGCTGACAAGAGCAGTAAAGCATTGTGGTGCCACTAGTGAGTAGGCCAAGATAATCTGAGAAATATAAATATGAAAGTGTGAAAAAAAACAACTGACCCCATGAGCACCAAACCAATAGCATCTAAAAGCTGTGTCTTTATTTTGGTATTTTACTTTTTGTTGTTGATGCTCAGAAAAGTACTGCTTCTCATCTACTGCCTAGAAGAAATAATTTATTTGTCTCTTATCACTCTTTAATCACAGGGTTCCTGAAGCCCCAGTGCTCGTTGGCACCCCCCATGCAGCGAGGTCGCTCAAGTGAGGCTTGCTCCTGTTTCAGTGGCATGTGTCCTCTACATCAGCGTCGCTTATCTTCAGGTAACACTGACAGTGTAAAATGTTGCTACTTCAGTTTGTTTGTGTCCTCAGTGAACTACCAGGTAGAATGCATTTGGGATTAATGTGTATTGGACTAGTTGCAAAAAAAAAAATATAAAAATTAGGAGAATTTTTTGAGGAAGTGATTTTTATTGTGCATTCTATGACCTGATGCACCTAATGAGACACTCTAATTAGATTATCTCAGTTAATTTGATCTTGTTTTGAAGACATGAAAGGCAGATTTTTCAGTCAGTGGTATAACAACATAGTTTATTAGATTTAATGGAGATAATAAAAATTCACTTTTACAAGTTGTGTGTTTAACTAAATCAACAATATTATCTTACTGCTTGGAAAGTAAGGTGTAACTGGGGGTTCCTTTTTTTTTGCAGGCAGCGTTAACTCAGGTTTTAGTGATTAATATTGTCTTTGCTTGTGGAGCCACAGTGGTGAACATGTTAACAGAGGTGATCTGAGATCCGCCCCTTCTTCCAAACGCCTCAGCTCACAGAAAGCAGGGTCTGACATCAGTGGATATTTTGCGAACTGAACTGTCTGGTATGTGGCTAATGAATAGGGAAGCGAGTTGAGCAGAACATGTGGTTAATGCTGATACATTTATCACTCCATCCCCAAGGCTCAGTCTGTCTGCAGTGGCGGTGCTGTGACCCAGCTGAGCTGCCTGTCATGTGAGGAGAGCATGAGACTTATGGCAGGATAAAGTAACATAAATATATAAACACTTCCTCAAGTGCAGCTGTTTGAATTGAGTGTTAGAGCCTTTTGAGTTTCTGTCCTTGAGCACATACTTTTCACTGTATGGAAGTAATAAAAATACACAAGCCCTTTGTTGTTTTGATAGTGGTTCTGAACATATGTGTAACATAAAAATATAAACCATCTTCCCAGGTTAATTTTTTACAGCCATTTATTTTTAGAGAATACAAACATTTCTTTATAGAAACATCGTTCCTTTCCTCTATGAGCGAGAGTTTAGTCACGTTGGTAAATTGTGCGGATCACTGCTAATTAAACAGGTTCTCTTAATTTCATTCATATTTAACCAACTTGAAGTGCTCTTAGCTCTATTAGTGTAATTTACTTGACAAAGTAATTCATTGAAAAAGGGCACATATCAGTGTCATTAAATGTTAGTTATAAAATTAAATTTACCAATTCAGAATAAAAAAGTGAAAATATGTTATATAAAAAAAAATATATATATATATACAAATATATATATATATATATATATACAAATATATATATATAGACACAAAAATACTTAAGGAAATAAATAATAAATAAAATAAAGCAAGGATGTCTTGTAGTGTTGTAGATAATGGCAAAAATTTGTAAATCTTATCAATCTGTAGTGTAGTCTGAGTTTGATAAGCAGAAAGAGAATATGTTCCCACTTCTTTCATGTCTGTACCAAAACAGCCTTGACATCTTTCCGTATGTTAAATCATTTCATTAGGCGTGACAGCGATCCAATCAAATTTAGCAAAAGCATTACACTGATCACTAAAATAATTACTGCACACACTTCTTTGGGTTGTTGTACTTCTTCCTTATAGCAGCAGTTTTGTCCTTAAGAATCAGAAACCCAGTTGTCCTTGAGAGAGGTCGATTGAAGGACACCTGAACCTGCAGCAGGGACATAAATGAAGTCTTAAGTGGAAATCATGTAAATGTGTTCTAACATTACGTAAAACTGTATTTTAGGCTTTTAAAAATCTTTTTTATTGTCTCTGGGGGCAAGATGAGCACTCACTACTCTCTCTTTCACAGGCAAATAGTTTTTCGTGGGCAAGTTTCAGCATGATTGGTGAGGTGCACAGTTTTCCACCAACCTCACCCCCATCTTTGTGTATTTTACAGAGCTATCATGATTGATTGCAACATTTTTTACTGTCACAGCCTGCAGTAACCGTGGACATGTTTCCTGAACAATTAAGAGCATCTGGATTTGAAGTGTAGTCTTGCTGAAGTATGCCAAAGGTTTTTCTCCTTTGTGTTGTGGCTATTTTAAGACTTGTAGCACACTAGGATAAAAGTTACATTTGATTATTGTGTCTATAACACACTCAGGCGCAAGTAGTGAAGAGAAGGAAAAAGTGCTGCAAGGTTGGATGTAACTGTTTCATTACTAACTTCAGTGGTGAACGAGGTCACGAAGGAAAGTGAAGTCACTATTAAGTCATAGCAGCAGAGATTGGACAGCCGGTCTGGAGTCTAATGTTTATAGATGTTATAATAATTTGGTCTAATTATAGAATAAGTTACTATAAATCCACCAGTGCCCCACATTGTGTGATTGTCCTCCAATCTCTGCCTTCCAGTTACCCGATTCCAGCCACAATGACAAGCTACCACGGGAGGTGCGAGGCATGCAGCAGTGACCAAGCGGGAGGTTTCTGGGAAGGCTTGCGAGCCTTGCCCAGGGAACCATATCCAGCAAAGATCTGCTGAACTCCAGGCCTCGCACTGATGTGGTCTCCACTCTGAGTGGTTTTACATTGTTTGGGCTTTTCAAAAACAAACTCTTACTGGAAAGTGACCGTGGGAAATATAATGTTCAGGACCTTGGTTTTCCACGGTATCGTTTCAAAAAAGCAATCATTTATGTTTTTTGTTTTTTTTTTTAATGAGAAAAAAGGAGTCATGATGGGAAAAACTTTTTTTTTTTCCTTCTTTTTTGGAATTGTGGTGTATGAGGTGAGAGAGAGGGAAAGCGTAAAAGAGAGTGCATTGAAAACAGAGCTTTTTGAAAAGGCCCTCACAATGCAGGCCTTGTGCTGTGATTTGGTCTGTCCTCACCGAGCTGAGCAGAGGAATGGAAAAGATTATCCACAGGAATGTCTGGGGTGCCCTCAAACGGAGCGGGCCTCGTGACTGGCCAATGGGAGCGAGGCCTGCAGAGCGGCGGGCTAATTTTTTCCTGATGAACTCAGCCGCCTGCTTCACAATGCAGTCTGATTGCCAGGGCTGAACTCACATATGGTCTGTGTTTGGAGGGTCCAAATGACAGGACCAATTCTTGCCTGGAGAGAAAATGAGGTGGGGGTGTTGGACGTATATGATTATTACTGGCTCCCCTCCTTTTTTATTTCATTAGCTTTGGATGTAGCTTTTTTGGAAATGTGCCAACATTACCTGACATTACCCGATTCACCCATTATTTCTTACTACCTGCTGAGATCGGACCAGATGTATTGTTATCTGTTGATTCATCTCTCTTTACTCATGGCGTTTTAGTTAAAGTAAGTAGCAATTATGCCCAAAGCCAAGCCACATTAGTGTTCACGACAGTCCCACTTCATTACAGTGCCTTAGAATTATCTCACTGCCTCACACAGGCTGCCAATTAATTTGGAACCCATTTACCATTCAGGATACTTGGAAAGAGGTTCCATTGCCCCACCACCCAAAACCGGGCCAGAGTAAACTGCAGGGAAAATACAATGACAAAGCTTTAGTTCTGTGCAAGAATGTGTGTGTTTTTCTGTGCAGTGCTTTTAGTATCGGCATGGCAGTAAAAGCCATGTGGTGGGCCTCTGAATAAGAAGCAGCATGTGTTTGTAGACCTTGTGGTCACACAGCAGGGTTTGAGACTAGTGGCAGAGGTAGGGGGACGAAAGAGGCTAAAAAGACAGGATGGGGGTTTGTCGTGGAGCTAAAGTGGCTCTGGGCTCCTCATATTTCCCATCGTGGGGTCCTGCAGAGGTGAGGGGGGTCACAGAGAGGGAGCTCGTTAGCCTCAGCATGCTCCACGCTCCCCGTGTTCTAAGTGTTTGACCAGAATCAGCTCTGTCCCTGGCTGTTTCCTGCAAGGTCAGGAGCCAGAGGGGCGAGTGGATGCCTAGCTTTTTGGATCTGGCCCCGTTCACACACACACACACCACAAGTTCTTTTTTATACAAAACTCCAACTATCACATCTTATGTAAAGTAGCAACCAGCTAATGGGGTTTACTTGAGGCTGGAGGACTGAGGTTTGTCATAACAGGGATAAGGACTGCCAGACTGTTCAGTTAATTGGCTCTTTTATTTTGTATTAGACTTACAGTATCAGATAGTGGTGGGAGACATATTGGTTCTGCTTTGTAAGATATACAAACTCCTCTTGCAACTTGTTAAAATGATTTTGAGGTTTTAGACATTTGAATATTTGAAATGCTTTTGCAGTACACATTTATTTTAGAGATAAAACAGAGATGTTTAAGTAAAAATCTAATTTAATAGAACTGTTTTGAGGATGAGGAAATTTTAGTGCCTATCCTGTTTCTTTATACATAAAGCTGGTAAAAATAGTTTTACTCCTGTCTTACTCCTTTTGTCACTGTGAGGCTCAATTGAGTGAGGTTTAATTGAAAACTTATTTGTAGTTATTCTATAATACCATGTTTACAAAGTTTGTACAAACATTTGTATATAGCTAGGAGACCTGGTTAAACATTAGCATTTGTCCAGTATTGATTGTCTGTTTACCTTTGTTTTTGTCACCTTACATGTGATGTTGTCAGTTAATCATTTTAATATAAAAATATAGATTATCGCTTCTTTAGGAAAAAGAAAATTACTGTTTTACCATGTTCAGATATCTTCACACGTACATTCTTTCTGTGTCCCTTAGAATTGCTTATAAAATGGGCATTCACTGAACACCCTTAATACCTGCCCACATCTGCCAATGGGATTCCCCCAGTGGCATTTTCCCTGGTGGCCAGCTGCCACTGCAGCAACTAGGATGGATGTGCAGAGGTGGAGGTCTCTGCTGACACAGAGTGACGGCAGCTTCCACAGCAGGTCACTAGAAATCAGAGCGACTAAGCCTATGATAACTCTCTGAGCCTATAATCCCCGAGCATCACCATCAGAGTGAAATGCTATCTCATTGTAACAGCTCAAACCTAGTGGAGAGCAAGTCGAGCAGGCAACCAGGGACAACGGACAGATAGAAATTGGCTGTGTCCCTGCTTTCATGTAGTCATCGTCATCTCCACAGTGTAATTACTGGGTGGCAGAGTTGAGGGTTGAGAGTTAAACTCTGAATTTTTAACTGAGCTTAGATTCTCATAGGCCATTATTGAAAGTTTAAATTTGAATCATGTTACTGCAAAGGAAACAACATTTAAATTTAAATGTTTAGGAGTACAGCATATTTTAATAACTAATGAATTTTCGAGCAGAATATAAATTTATCCATTGTTCCTTCTGCCCTGTAAAATCAGAGAACAGAGTCATTTTTGTTTTAAATACATTTTTGTTACATCCTTTGTTATATTTAGTTTGTGGGTAATATATTCTCTCACAGGCAAGTTTTTGCAGATGAGGTGAAATTTCATTTTTCCAGAGATTACAGGTCTCCTCTGAGTCGATCCTGACCCCTCGAGTGAGGTTTAGTGTGTGAGAGACTTTGCATCTGGAAGGAAGAAGAAAATAAAAACCCTGCATTTTTTATTAACATCAATTAAACATGAATAAGCAAGTCCTCATTCTTCAGGCCCCATGTTGCCTAACACGGAACAGTATGTTAATCACAGCAAAGCACATTGGGTTCCACTGAAATATATGGGCAAATTAATGAATGCCATGAATATAAATGAATATATATCTTAACCCAGATGTCTCAGTCCCGATTCTATCTCTGCTGTGGCAACATCTGAATCTGCATATAAAACATCAGAATAAGCCACTGTCATTCCAGCCCTCCTGAATGCTTATGCCTGATTCTCAGTGCCATGTTTATATCAGCCAGGCTGACTAAGTGTGGAGGGCCACTGGCCTCCTCTAACCGCAGATAAACAATGGATGACTGGGATATGAAGGAACTGCATGTGTGTCTCATTTGCAAAACAACAGTTAGCCTAGCTTTTGAAACATTGCACTCCACCGTGCAAACAAACAGTGGGAAAACATTCACTTTTCATTAAAAACAAAAAAAAGTGTTGCAAAGTAAGATACAATTCTGACAAACGGCATCAATCATAATGCCTCTTTTGTTTTTCCTTGATGATGGCGAATCCAAAGCTTTGTGCACATCTGGATCATCTAACAGCAGCAGAGTCAGATATGTGAACAAGGCCAAACCAAAAGGAAGAGACAAATTTTTATGATTTATTTATCAAGTCTCATTTTCTCTCTAAACCATGCGTTTCCTGGTTGTTATGCTTTGCTTTTGACATCCAAGGCTGTTTTGTTAGCTATAAAGACTGAGAACACAAGAATGCATTTTTCTTGGCCTTAGAAACTCGTAATGTTAGAACACTGAGTCACAGTCCTTGGTTATGTGGTGGTATCTCCCCTAAAGGGTAACAAGCTATAACATAATATTGTATCAAATTTCTACATCAATCTTAAACCAATTCGTGTTTGTTAACTGGCCTGTATGTTAAGTAGGTGGTTAGGAAGCTCAGGTGTCCTTCCAGAGGCGGCTGGGAGCTTGTTGCCTCTGTCTTCGTTGATGGGAATTTGAAGGGCAACAGCAGCTACAGATCATCAGAGTCCGTGTCCCCACTCCAAGAGAAGGAGAAGCAGGAGAGAGAGAGGGAGACATTCTGTTGGGGATGTTGGGGGCAGGGAGAGAGAGGGGTGATGAGTTGGAAGAGGAGAGGGGAAGAGGGGGAAGGACTGTCTGTATTTTGACACTAAAGTGATTCGACACGCCTGGCATTATAGCCAGCTTGGCAGTGGGGGGAGGAAGGGCCAGCGCAACCGAGCGTTTGATCCGAATGTCACCAAAGCCGATCTCATGAAGTGGAAGGTCAAAATCGTAGCACCGGCCACCTCAGCTTGCACGGGCTCCACCCTTGCCCTCCTGCAAAGGGCAAACCAAGAATTGAGTGTAGCAGTGTAGAAGACTAGGGGTCAGCAAGGTCTGCGGAAGATGTGTGTATAAGTATGGCGGGGAAGGCAGGGTGGCAGCGCCCCAACCTCCCAATGTCACATGCCTTTGCTGCACGGCAACAGGCCCACCCGAGTGTGCTAATGCAGGGCCAGTACATGCTGAGATGGGAGGGAGAGGTGTGTGCAACTCCCACGTGCTTTCTCCTCGGAGAGTCACTTATTGAGATGCATGGAGAAAGAGAGGTGGGGGTGATGGTAATGCAGTGGCTAATGGAAATATCTTGTCAGGACTTGGTGTTGGTCTGAGAAGCCACATGCCCTCGAGGAGGAGACTGTGGCCACTGTGGCCACGTGAAAGCTTTAGCCCCTGTTTTACCAAACAGATGGCAACAATTGAAATGCAGAAAGTATCAAAGTATAAAAAGTGAAACTCATAGTGGTTGTCTTAGGTAGGAACAAAAAATGGTGCAAGGATTATTTAAGCTAGTTTGTTACAATTTGGGACATGTTGTAGACACGCCAATGGTTTGTTAAACTAAATATATGTAACTAGGGAGTTGAAATACACCCTGTGTAATCAAAAAAAAAATCTAAATTAAGAGGTGCCTTAAACTGTGCACTTCGGCAGTTTACCTACATGATAGTAGAAACAAAGGACTTTCAGCAGCGCGTCTCTACACACGGGTGGAGCACCTAATTGGTAAAGGAGGTGCTCAGGACACATTCTGTCATTTGCCAGGCCACTCTCACCAGCAGGAAACCATCCAGCTGCAAGTAGGTAGGGAATGAGTCCTTGAGCATTGCTGAAAAACATGTCCATATTACTAAAGAGGGATCTTACGTTCCCCATAATCATGGAAGACAGGCAGGGTTTATAACATCATAATTTTTCTGAATTTTAGATGTCTCTTTTGCAAGCAACCTGCGTTTTGCAAGGCCAATATCTTTTGCTGTGGGTAAACAGTGTTGGCACACCCAACATGCAACCTTTTATTACACAAAAAAGCTTTTATGCACATAACTAGTAGACACATAGCAAGTACTGTAAGGATAGTTTTACTGTTTGCCGTTATTTTATCTAATATGGGGTTTTGTTAAAAATCTGATCAACAAGTGACACCAAGAACCTGAGTATTTTGTTTATTGTCAACAAAAATTATGGCAAAATCTATGACATAGGTTATAATATTCTGGAATTAACCCTTAACCCAGACACACTCTGAACCACTCTCTCTGTGCTTCAAGCAGGTGGAGACCTAGGGCATTGATGGAAGGAACTGTTGCAGAAAGTTGACCTTTAGTGTTTGCCTATGCAGGTGGCTCAGTCAATGGGACAGAGTGATGGAGTAGAGCCAGTGTGAAAGCTCACCAAACGCCACAGGGGCATCATGTCCACAAGTCCATTACAGTCACTGACATTGAGCTAATTGACTAATGTGGCTGTGCAGCATTGGTGGCATGACTTTAAATGAGGCTGGGTAAAGCGAGAGTAATACCCACAGAGGTGGGTGGAGATGTTGAGAGATCACAGCGGAAGAGGGGCAAAGTCAAAGCTGAAACTCGATGGCTCAGCATTGACATATCTCTGGTTGTTATTTATCAGATGGTTTTGGCTGTGTGGTTCAGTTAGCCAGACCTTTATGACTCACAGTGATAAGATTTCCTGGTTCACAAGTCTTTAAGATGGGCAGCATGATGTGCATTGAGCACATAAAAACAAGTACTTCATACAGTACATAAAATTCCCACCAAGCCAGTACCAAATGCCACATGCTAAGAAGTCTGCTTCCTTTATTAGTAGGGCTGAAATGATTCTTTAGTTGAAGTTTCTCACTGTCATTGTAATATGTGTTCTGTAATGTAGCATAACAACTGTTTGATGACACCACCTTGAGCTCAGTGAAACAGTGACAAATAGTCTGCTATTTTCTCTCATCTTCTATCAGTTTGATTTGCAGGAGTTCTGCCCAGGAAAGAGTTAATTATTTACAGGACACTTTTGCTCTAAATATTATGAAACTATTATAGAATCTGAAACATTTAGTCTCTTTTTCTTAATGCTTGTCCAGTAAAGATCTGTTCTTCCAGGGGGACAATGGCTTCAAGATAGGAACTTAATGCCCAATATAAAAGCTGACATACATACAATTATTTTGTGTTTTCCATTTGTGTGTTTAGGGGGTTGAGTTTTATTTTTTTATTTATTTAGCTCAAATGTGCCTGTACATATGTATCTGTATATATGTACTGTATTTAAAAAGCTCTGTGATCCTGGCCCCGGCAGCTGTGCTTGACAACGATTTAGCATGTACATACCACCCAGACGAGTGATTAGGAAGAGCCAAGCTGCCACATTTTTCAGCCCCACTGAAAATTACTTGGTTTGGCTTCTGCACTGTGATTTGTTTGCCTCCCTCCTATGTAAAGAGTTTATCGGGCTGTTATTTTATAGTACATTTATGTCAAAGGCAAAACGAGCAGCAGCAGCTGCCTGTAACCCAAGCTGATAATGAGCATGTATTTGTGTTTATTTAACACCCTCCCTGCCATCTGTTCCATGTATTGTGATACACTGGCAGGGCACGTGTGTATGAGCCTGATGATTACACAACAGCCAGGCTAGTACTGTGGTGGCAGCATCTCACCCGACACCAACGCTCCGCCAATTCCGTTATTCACACTTTGCTCAATGGCACAGCTTGTGAATTGAAACGAGACAAGCAGACAGTATCAGGTGCCAGATACACATGTGTAAACACATCAAGGGACATAGTCATATTTATTGTTGTGTGTATAGATTCCCACACAGCACTTACATAGAAGCAATTATCATGAACTGAAGCATATGCAGAGAAAAGTGTCTGTTGACAGCATTATGCTTAACACAACAAGAGATGACTGTGTTTTAATGTGCTCCATCTGCCTGCCAAAGGTCATTGGGGTTAAAAGACAAACAAACAAGTTTATTACCAACTGATGGTTTCTGGTGTTTTGTGATAATTAGCTATTTGTTGATTTTTGCCTCTTACTACCTGTCCTTATAGCCATTATTTATCAAACAGCACATTTACTATGTGGGAGTGCAAATATTAATGCCTGCATCAGTGCCGCAGGTTACATAATGACTCTAACCTGAAATGTACCCTATTCTCTGAGTAGTGTTCTAAAAACAGTATTTATAACACTGCTTTACAGCTGTCTGCTATCCAGCTGCATGAATTATCACTTAAGACGTTCACTCTATCTGAACTACAGCAATGAGAAGTTGACTTTGACCTGCTTTAATGGATGGCAAAATTTATGTCTGGTTGATCTTTTATCTCTCAGAATGTTACTTAATGTGTAACCACATTGTTGGCAAGTTGTGTTTGTGTGTCAGCAGGATTCATAATGAGATACAGATTTTCATAAAACCTTACATAACCTATGGATTTGTGCTTTTCTTTTTTATGGTGGTTATAATCGAAATAAGACATCTGATGTCTTATATTTCTCCATAAACACTAAATGTCAACATTTTATAATGGTTTCCAACAGAAAAAAATATTGTGCCTTAAATTGGTGTCAGTTAGTTATAATAACAGTTATATATAAAATGAAATTTAATTGTGTTTTATGAGGCTCCAGTCTGACTTTGCTTGTCTTTTCAAACTTGGAAAAGCTCTCTTCAGAGCCACAAACAACATTCTAAGACAACTGTTTTCACTAGGTGGGTATTATGTATTGTTACGACTAAATTGAATTTCACATCTATATCAATTGAGTGTCTTATAAATCAAATTCAGCAAAATGTAACAAAAGTAGAGAAACACAAGAACAATACTAAAAGAATCTGGTTTTTGGCTGCATACATTTTTAAAATGTTACATTTTCTGTCCTTTTTTTACATTAATAAAAGTAAATTTTGATGGGCTGGGATTTGTTTCAACCCTGTGGCTCAGGAGGGACCAACTTCAGGGCTGATTTTCCTTGTAAGTGGTTAGTGGGAGCTCCTCAGAAGTAATGTGATCTTTCTAAAATGTTGCTATTTTGAGTCTTGCATTGGCTTCAATTCACATTATGTGACTGAAGTACTTTGTAGTCTCAAAGAGTTGGACAGTATTAACTTGAAGTCTTAATACCATTAGTGCAGCAGTGGTAACATATCTGGACAATCAGGACCACATGATGTCTACATGACTGTAGGTCTGTAGAATATCTTTGTATGCCAAGAAATGTACAGGACATCCAATGGATCATACGTCTGGATGACATTAACAACATCGGGGGAGTTTTTGCAGATGGTGCCATATCAAATATTGAAAAATTCCAGGGAAAAGTCACATACAGGAGCAGGCAGGGAGGAAGGGGCAAAGTCCAAATGTGTCTGTATAAATGGTTGGGTGGGTGGGGGGTGGTGGGGACTGTGTTGACTTAGCAGAAGACTGAATAAGTCAGTTGAGAAGATTCTCTTTTATTGGGATCATTCAGAATATACTTCAGAGTTAAGATACATGCAGAGCAGAGGCTTCAGAGGAAAAAAAGGTCTAAATAAAAGTGACAGTAAACAACATTGCTCATGTGTTCTCTTCACCAGAGGCCATTGTTGACACCAGTAAATCTTTTAGGGTGTTTTATCCCCTGCTTCATGCTGTGCATCGCAGTGCACTTACAGTTTGAATGATGCAAGCTTTCTCCTGTGTTAGAGGAGGAGGAACATGTGGGTTTTATTGATTAATTGGAATGCGAGTATGTTATCCAAGAAGTGTATGTGCTCAACTAAAAGTTTCATTTTTATCAGGGTTTTATGTAATGATTTAAATACACTTTTCTACTGTAAGATATTTTATTTAGTTTTTATTTCAATTAAATCTCCTTTTTTAAAATTATTTGTTTAAAAAAAAAACATTTATATCATATTTCTTCTACCATTCACCTGATGATGTAAGAAAGTTTGCTTTTTAGGCCAGAATCAAATCTGTACCTGTGTACAGGATAAGTCAAAGCAGGTTTGTAGTTCCTCTGTGTGTTTACTTCCATGTTCTATATTGCAAGTCCCTTAGCGCAACAAACCAGGAAGACAAAGGTCCCTGCTTTCCTGTTTATGTGCTGCTGGGAAGTTGAAGGCAAGACATGAGGGAAAATTAGAATCGCACTCAGTGTGAAAGTATAGATGCCAAATCAGAAATGACAAGAAGCATATTTACACAAAAATGCTTAAAGACAGTGGTTTATTTATCCTCTTTCCTGGAGCATACCATAATAGTGGCATATCTTTAAGTGTCTATGAAGTTGCTCTGATGTGACAGTGTTTGATATGCCTTCCCATTTTCCCCGTCATCGGGCTGAATTAGAGCTCTGAGTGTAACTAGGAGGCTGGACTGCCACTATTGATGCATTGAAGTACTAATCAGGCTGCTTACCTTTCCTCTTGCTCTTTTATGTTTCTAGTTTTCATGAAAATCTTGCTTTCCCTTTCCCTCCATTTCAGTCACACTCTTTGACTTTTCCCCTGTCTCTCTTTCTCTTTTTCTCTGTGGTGGTAGTCGTGAATCATACCCCAGCAGACCAGGAGACATACTTCTCAACCAACTAAGCTAATACTACTCTGCTAAGCTACTTGATTGATCCTTCTGCCTGTCTTGTTTACACAGTGTGCGCTTGCCTGCGCCCAAAAGAAACATTGACCTTTCACACATGGGGCAGCTCAACCTCTTTATCTTGCATCATTGTGCAGCTGATGAGTCAATCGCAGCCTATCATGTGAGGAGGTTTCACTGACTATAGCAGAGAAAAACACACAGGTCTGCATGAGTCGGGATGATGAGGGGGAAAAGGAATGTTTTTCTCTCATGTTCACGTCCATATAGTTTCATCGCCCCTGATGGAGGGCAAATTTATTGTGGGAGACAGAGGTGGTGTTGTCCAGCCTCTGCCTCATGAATCAACTGATTCAGTGATCTTGTGACCTGTTGCTTCTCCTGGTCAACTCCGGAGTTCAGAGGTCATCTCTGAAGCTTGTTTCATGGAGGAAAGGTGTAAATTGGCCTTCTATTTGTGTTGGACTGGACACGTTCAGGATTATGCTTTCTGCAGTCTTCCGTTTCCACACTTACTGTTTGTGCATGTGTTGCCCTGCGTGCTGCCAAACCTTCCCAGCACCACCATGACAAAACTGATCCACGCTCTGCTTTCAGTACGCAGCAAAAATAGTTAATCTTTATCATGTGGCCTTCTTCACTATTCTGTCAACTCTCTGCTGATGACAACCATTTGACCTGCTGACCCCTGGCAGCCCACCGCATTCACCTACTTGTGCTAATCATCCCCTCCAAAATGCACTTTTGTGCTTGACTTGTTATGACCACAAGGAGGCTTGTGAAAGGAGCTGACCTCTTGTTCAGGGCCTGTCCATTAGCATACTTGTTCAAATATGTTTCCTTTTCTACCGCCCTCCATTCTCGTGCGCTTTTCGTTTTATTCCCTGCAGCACTATCCCTGAGGTATGAGAGAATTTGGAAGAGAAAAAAAACAGAGCGATAGAGAAAGCTGATATATTCTACAGGGGATTGTGGGAACCCACTGATAAAGGCTTGCATCTTAATCCATCCTAAGGCCTGTCTTACAGTGTACCATCAGCTTTTATGTGATCATTAAGGCTGCGCCCACATGCACATCCGCATGCACACTTTAGGTGTAAGAGTGTGTGCGTAGCTTTGTGTATTTGATATGTTAATGTTATCTTTTCCTGCTATCACTAATGCTGTAGTTCAGTTCTTTGAATCTTGTATTTCAAGGGTCTTAAAGATCTTCTCATATCTTCAGTAGAAAAACAATACACCTCTTCACTTTGACAACAAGACAATGCTACTACACACGGAGTGCATAACGACTTGTTTTATGGCTCATAAGTGTATTAAAAGAAGTAATTAATGGGCTGCAATTTTCTCTCTAATGCAGTGCACTAGGTAAGGATGTCTCTCTCACTCGCTCTCTGAGCTTATGCTTTCAGCTCTCTCGCTCCTCCTTGAGCTTTAGTGGAATTTGGCTGATGTGCGCCAAGGGGAGGAGAGCAGAGAGGCGCTCATCTTGTTTCAGTGCTTTATGAGTCTGACGTGTACATCTGTAATTGCGGTTATGGGTGATTAAACTTCCGATGCCCCTCAGGATCCACAGCCAGCTATCAGTCAGCGTCAGGCTGAGCCACACAGTAGTGCTTTCAGGGCTCACATTGGTTCGTCTCAGTGTCTGTACATCAGACGACACTGCTGTGTGTCTCTCTGTATTGTATTGTGGAGACTCATTAATTAGTTTCATTATCAGTTATTCTATTCACAAGTCAGCTATTTGTAAAATGTCACAAATGTTCACATTTCACAGAACCTTAGATGCTGTCTGCGTTTTGTAATTTCTAATATACTGTATATTTGTTTTTGTATATTTGTTTGAAGATTCAATGTTGTATTTGAAATGTATTCATTCTTGATTTTGATTTGTTATTTAAGTCATTTATCAAGTAACACTAACAAAAAAATGTAGTATCTGATGTCTTTTCTGTTACAAAGTTTATGCTTTGTACTCTTTGAGGACATCATCTTGTGCTCTGAATGCTTGATTTTTTTTTTCTTTTATTATTTCCTGACATTATAATGACAGTTAAGTACAAGTACAACAATCAAGCGCTTTTCACATATACACTATCTCTGCACTATACAAAAGCAGAAAGCATGATAAATATTATCTATATTTAATGGTGTTTCGCTGAGCAGATCTACTAACGGGGAACACCCACACTCTGCATTTCAGATACCATATGTACCGTGTTGAATGTGATACAGAAATGTTCCAGTTCTGACCTTGTAATGATGCCACTGTGAAAAAATGACCTGAGTGCTCATTCAGACATTTCAGATACTTACATTATGATGTAAGAAGCATACGAGGCAAATCATTAATTATTTAAGGTTTGTGTGGGTGGATGGAAGTGGGTATTGGAATGAAGAATCAGTTGATCATTTCATGATATCTGCATGTTTATGCATACATGTCTGTATGCAGTGTCTTGAAAAAAGGGAGGCCTGGAGGGTCTCTGCTTCCTGGTCTAATTGGCATGTTAATGATCTCTCTGTGGGTGGGATATCAGTGTGTGTGGGGAGGGTGTATGTGTGTACTTGTGGAAAGGTCCATGACCTATCTTAAGAGGCAACGTGTGACCGCGGGAGTCTTGTCCTCCTCACTGTCCTGCTCTGAAGCTCCCATGGCAAGATGCAGTTTCTCTCAGCTGAAGAGAGACAGACAGCCAGGCATTTGATTCTCAGCCTATCACATGGATTTCAATCCAAGTAAAACACTTCAGCATGTGTGTGGTAATGAGGAGCTGAGTGTTTGTGTATGTGTGTGTATGAGTTATCTGTCAGTGGCCTCCTCCCTTTAGTTTGCTGACTTGGCTGAGCTTTTCTCCTCTGTTGATGTTTGGATGTTTTCTGTACTTGCTGCCTTTCCATGTAGCACTCTTGGAGGCAGTAGGAAAAAGAAGAGGAATCCCACACCCTCTTTGCCCAAAGGACCCCTGTTAGTCATGGCAGAATGACCTCTTAGAGGAGGATGCAGGGTCACAAGGGCAGAAAATGTAACTTATGTCAAAGCAGACAAAGACATAAACCTCATGAAAAAGCTTAGAAAAGAAACTGAGGAAAAAAGTGGGAGTTAAGTGGTAAAATAGCTACTGTTGCACCGCATCTGAAGCCTTTGCCTAGACTTGACTGAGGAAGAGGGCCAGGGTCAGCCCAGGTCACACTGCAGTGTAAAGAACTCAGTCAGCCGGCTGCAGAATGACAGAAGCTAGCGGTTGATTAACGAGTGACAGCCTTTGAGAACTTTAAACAGTATGAATACACTGTGAACTCTTTTAGAATGCCCCACTGCTGTATGTATTCAGACACAAGCTCTGTGTTGTACCACAGGTTTTTGGCTACAGTACAAAAAGCTGCTAATGATATCATTTTTGCTGATATAAGGCATTAAGCTGTCTAATCAGAAAAAGAAATTATATAATATATACTATTACATTAACCTATTTCCATTGCAAATATTATTCTTGATTTCTGAGTAGCAACGTGCCTTATTTATTTTTTTCTAAAATACACAAAATCTGTGGATAGAGAATAGGCATGTGCTTGTTGCATCTCAGTTCCAATAAATCCTTAAGCTGCTCTTGAAGATAAACAACGGATAACTGAACTGAATTTTTTTTTATTGTTTCTGTCCCGATGAACCCTGCGTGCATACTCTGCCTGAGTATGAATATATATTTTTTTTATTTTCTCTAAAAACAAATTGTTAGAACTTCTTTGCAAAAGTCTATTTCTATTGGGAAACAACCTGAAATATTTTACTATACTGAAGTTGGGGTTAGGATTTTTTGCAAATACTATTTTCACAGGACAAAGGCCATTCTTAAGGGTTGTAAACCCCAGTTTCCCCAAATATTTATTTAGTGCAGCAACTACTACTACTGAACATAAAAAACCTCAGCGAGACCAAATATTTTGTCCATTGTTGTGTTTCTAAGCTTTTCAGTCTACTTTAACACTGTGCAATACCTAAAACGATCTCATAATTTGGTGAAAACGCAGACTTAAGCTTCTTTTGAAATGCTTCGATAACACGCATCATCATCCACATGTTCCACATTATCCAATTAACACAGCATGTTTTAAACCTGGTGTATTTTCTCCTGCTTTGATCATACAGCACTGTCTAGATGAAGATAAAACTGTTTCGAAAGTGTGTTCTATGAACTCAGTTTTTCTGTAAGAGCAATGTTTATTTAGTGCATCCTAATTTTTACTCTTTTAGCACACAACTATCCTTTCAGACCTTCTCTAAATAGTTATGACTGTTGACTATTCTTGGTGTTTTTGAGCCTTTTAATCTGCTTTCTCTTTCTTCACCGGTCAAAGTAAAAAAAAAAAAAAAAAAAAAAAATATGGTGGAAAAACCCGGGCTGAAGATCCTTTTGAAAGTCTTGCTGGACAGTGTGTGTTTGTTGGAATGCTGCCAGTGAAAATGCAAGAGAAGGGAAGTCAGCAGACTGGCTGTCTTCTGTTCACTGTTGTTCAGATTGACTCTGTCAGGCTGGCCTTTGAGGCCCATGATCCAGGTGGTCTGTTCTCTGTGGTGCTCTCCCTCCCTCCCCCATACTTACCTCCCTTCGCCTCGGCCACCCTGTGCCCACAAACATGCCCGGCATCAACAAGCTTCTTCCTCAGACTGGTGGTGTCTTCCTTCCACCAATCACAAGCCACCACAGCTATGGCCACATTGGTGTGAGCCAATGAACAACACCTGTTTCTTTCAAGCATGGCTGTTCATGCCAATCATAACACTCATTTTATTTGGCCTCTGTCGTGAAGCCAAACTCAACACGTAATTCTCGAGCATTCGAGCCATGAGAGGCACAGGCCTCAAGAAATGTAGTTTTTTTTGCTGGGGAGTGGACCTAGCAGAAAATGACTTTCCCAGCACTAATGTCACTAATGTCAAATGTGTCTTGCATCATCGGAAAAAAGTTCCTTGCAATAAAGCAACCTTTTGATGGGACTAAGGGATCATTGTTCAGTGGTGAGACTCAGACAGAATGACTCGTTTTGTTGCCTTTTAAAAGTGTGAAAGCTTTGCCTGCTTGTATGTACAGGTGAGAATGGTTGATAGGATGAATGTTTAATTTTTTCTTCCCTGTGCTATAAATATATTGCCTCATATTATTAGGGACAGCTAGTCTTTTGATACTATTTTCTTGTTACAGACAAAATAGTAACTTTCCAGGTGTTGCAATAAGGTCAGTTATGTCCATACATACAAAGAACAGGTTTCTTTGTGTTGGCAACAAGTAAACATAATAACTCTTTAACAGCACTGCACTTCAGTACATCTTGGTTAGATGGGTATTTCAGCAGACGTTTGACCTTTCTGTGAAGGATAATACAGAATATCAAAAGTCACGTGATTTTATGTCATGTCTGTCTCTGGGATAACTTGATTTTGTTTTTCTTTTCATCCCAGGGAAATCCTTAGAATTTATGTGCTTTTGTTTCTTACATTTAAGGGCCTGTTGACATTCGCATATGCACTTGAACATGACAGTGAGTGAGCAAAAGTATAATCTGACCAAACTGCTGATTTGTGTGTTGTATAATATACTGTGTTGTGGTCTGACTAAAAGATGGCTTCTAGAGGAGGCCCTGCATATATAGCATGTATTTGATTATAGGTTTAATTCCATGGTTCATGTTAGGTTTGCAATTCATTTATATGGGTAAGATGTTGGATCTTCAATCTTCGAGACACTGGCAAGCTGCTAAGGCTCATTACATGAACTTGTTTTGAAGAATATAATGTTGTTTATGAGCACTGGCCAGAGCATATCTATTACTTTGGGGATGCTGTGGAGTCCTCTGAATAAACTTTCTCTCTGGGCTTCTCAGCAATATGCAGAGTTTACAAAAAAACTGAACATTTTGATTGCCATGGTTGCAACACATAGTCCAGTGGCCACTCGTGTATTAAGTATGCATTGCTTTTGTCATATCCTTGTCTTCAATTTTTTACTAAAGAAGATTTTATGCAGCGAAACTGAGCTATTGTCTAAGACAGCAGAGTGAGTACAGTGGACTATCCAACATGAAATTAAGAACTATGTCATCTTTTTTTTCAGCTACATTGCAACAAATACTCAAAAAGTGCTGGACAAGCTTGCTCACAATTTAAAGAGTGGGGAATCATCAGTCTAATAAGATTTGAGGCAGTGTAATTGGCATTTTTACTTTAAAGTGTTCTAAGACTTAAATTCAGTACCGGTGTTGCTGGCCGTACTGCTGATGCTAGGAACCTGCTGCAGGGATCTGCAGAGAGGAAGGAGAGCTGGAAGCAGTCACACCAGCCTGTCTTCCCAGCACATGAAAGACTTGCTGCTCCGAACTGGGATTACCCTACACCTCTCGGGAGACACTTTGACGAGCACAGAAGGCAGATGGAAAGATGCAAAAATAAATTGAAGGAAACAGGGACATAGTCATAATAAGATAAAAAAAATTAAGTGTGAGAGCATGGTTGACATATGTTACATCCAAAAGTTCTCATCTACATAGATGCCAGCTCCACTTAAGAGCCTGCTGAGGCTCATGAAACTTTGGTTTACCACCTTTGGGCTTTTTATTTTAAACAAGCCTCCAATCACCTGATGAATAACCTGGTTATGCACCAGAGACTCTTGTCCTTGTTTGATCTCACTTCTTCCTGAGAATTATCTTTGCAGGCAAAGACAGTTTAAATCAGTCATCATTTCTGTCTCACAGAAATGTCTCATGCAACATATGAATGTAACAGAGAAATGCACTGCACAGAAAGTACAAGCTTCTTCATTGTAGTACAGTGATCTGCTCTGTATTTTCTTGTTTCAAGATTCCAGGATTCACTTCCAGATAGATGAAATGAGCTGAATTGTAAGAGAAATAGTGCTGCAACCAGAAGTTTGTTGATAGTTAAGTGGAGTGGCCAAAAATGCCAAATATTTTCTCTTCCCAGCAAGATAATTGTATCCTTTTCTTTATTTTATGTACTGTAGATTGACAATCTTGGGCTAATAAACCGGTGATGCACTTTCAGGACTCAATAACAGTCTAAAACTTTATTAGTAAGGAGCTCTTTTTAAACTTTCCATGAAATATTCATTTGAAACAGAGCAATCAGTGGAGTATGTTCATGCTGTTGACATAAGCTGTTTGAGTTGTCCATGTGACTTATGTTGTTGAGAATGGGCCAAAAGCTAATTGATTTTGTGTGTACTGGACACACTGCGCAATCGAGCGAGAGAAGGGGTGGATGAGGGATGTGAAGGCCGTAAGCTGGGGCCTCATCTCATCAGTCAAAGCAACTATATTTTTATAATTTTGTTTATTTATCCTGGACATGGCGTTCCTCCACCTTCGCCCTGCAGAACTTTGTTTGCTGTGAGTCGATGCACTGATCCAAAGTACACTCCTTCAGTGACAATCACAAACAGAACACACACATATGCACACTCTTCAGGACATACATCCCCCCACTCCTCTTATTGAGCCCCCCCCTCCAGCTCACAAGGCTTCTTCCTGCAGCACGTACACACATAGTTTCCCATCGCCGCCCTCTCATCTCATCCCCTCCGACTGGCCCCGAGGGTCTGGTACTTACTCTGAGAGAGTTTCTCGCACTCTCTCTTTTTCCTGCTCCCTGAAATCTCTCTTATCTTTCTATGAATCTTTCTTTCTCTCTTTGTATGTTTCCATATCGATCAATCTATCTCTGCCCATCATCCCCGTTTCCCCTTTATCTTTATCTCACACTGGCCCCCCAACCCTTTGGGGGAGAAACAGAAAGGGGGGGGGGGGGGGGG
>OMLM01002431.1:8537-48507 GCA_900302695.1 Helostoma temminkii | reverse complement strand
TAACAGGTAATCTCTTCTGAAATGCAGTGGTGTATTCTTATAAAGTTGAGGGAGAGAAAAAAGCTCAAGTACGGTTAAGTACAGCACTTGAGTAAATGTTCTTGGTTGTATTCCACCGCCGTGGAGCTTACTAAACATAAACATGGGCTGTTTTAAGCTGCCGAAGCAAATGACCAGTGCTGTTGTTTTCTGGAGTGGGGCAGTCCCATGGGTGTTGTTCCACACTAATAAATGTGTCGTGCCCTCCTTCTGTACATTGGCACCAGTGTGTGCCCTACAGCTGTCTTCAGCATTTTTATTTCACGGGTAAATTCTGCTGTCCTGGACTGCTTTGAGCTCTTTCTTCCTTAATAGAGACTGTTTCCTATATGAAATCTACAACCTGCCTCTTGACATCATCCCCACAAGCCTCCTTAGGGGGTTTCTCGATATTGTCGACCCAAGTGTCATCTCCACTGTAAATAGCTCTATGGCCACTGGGGCTGTTCCATCCTATTTCATACATGTAATAGGTCTGCCTTTTGTAAAAATGATACAATTTCCAGCAGTGTCAGAACCATTTCCACAGTGCAGTTATTTTACATAGTACTACATGTCTTTTTGAGCTGCAAAAGCATGTATGGAAATCTGTTTTGAAACAACATTTGCCTGTCTGTTGGTTTTGACTGCGCTGTTCTTTTCCTTCTCCTCAGTGCTGCCTTCAGTTTGGTAAATCATGCCATTACAACCCACTGGGGCTGCTGTAAACAGCACTGTCCTGCTTAGCTCATGTCATAACAGAAGAATAGAGCCATTTAGGCGATTTTTCATGTGCCTTGTCAAGGGTTTCTCACGGGGTCCCTCAGGGTTCAATCTAAAATATTTTTTTATTCTGCATTAGTTTGCTGCATCACTGGTTTGTACTGTTAAGACCTACATATTCATTTTAATGTGGACCTAATAAGCCCAATTTTCAGTACAATTAAAAAAACTTTATGGCAGTATGTATAGAGACAATTTTTCAGACTAATAAGAACAAACCTGAAGTTTTTTTTAATGGTTATTAAAATATACTTTTATAACCAGCTATCCAAAACCTATTAAATTAGTTAAATATTTATATCTAAAATCTGTAGCATGTTGCTTTCCTCTCCAGAGTCAAGAGGGTATTTAAATGACGTTTGCTTTAAAACACAATGGTTGAGTTGTTATGTTCAAATCCGTGTAAGGATTTTATTTGATAAGCATTGTAAAACCTTGGAAACACAGCAGCTCAATTTAATATCAGTGTTGGAAGATAATGTCCAACTAAGTTAATTAAAGTCAAGTTTGAGTAATCCCAGTGGGGAAATTTGTCCTTTGCATTTGACCCATCTAATAAAGAGAAGTGGGCAACCACTGTATAGCAAAAATAAGTGTAACGCTAAGAATGACATCTTTATGTTAGAACAGTCACTTGAGTAATTGAAGCCAGTCCTGGCTCTGTGGCTGCACATTGACTCCTAAGAGTGAACGGTGTGGAAAAAGGAAAAATTGTCACGTACTGAATGGATTACTCAAAGACATCAGAAGACAGTCAAGGTCATGACAGCAGTGTGCTCACCTCCATCCATCCCTGCACACATTATCTATACTGCTTAGGGGTCACGGGGGAGCTGGAGCTGATCCCACATGTCATTCGGTGCAAGGCAGGGTCCACCCTAGACCGACTGTCAGTGCATCACGGTGCTGACACAAAACAGACAGACAACCATTCATGCTCGCATTCACAACTATGGGCAATTTAGAGTCGGTGAACCTGCAGTAGACCCATGCTAACATGTAATCTCCACACAGTAAAGTCACATCCAGCTTGCAGGCTTTACCCATGCATTGTTAGATGATCTGCTGCAGTTCAGTTATTTTTAATTTTATGATGATGACAAAGTAATTATTGTTAAAACATCACTAACTGAGCTTTTTTTTTTGTAGTATTGGAAATGTGGTAGTAGTAGTTGCCTGTTTACACTACATATCCAACAGGCACAGAACAACATTAGCATTCATTTGTCGTACTTGTAGCAATCAGGCAAATATAATTCTAGGTTATTCTCTTGTTTTAAATATGGAATAAGCCATTTATCTTTTCCTCCGTACACATTACTGGTTTCATTTCCTAAAACTTAAAGTGAATAATAATTTGTCTGACATAGTTTTTCCCACCGAAAAATAAAACAGGTGAGCACAAACTTTCTCCCTTCAGCTTATAAATGCAACAACACCCTTCTTCTTTCAGATGCACAGACATCATTCTGCACATTGAAGGTCAAACTTTCAAGGGAAGTAAGCAAAATGCATTTTTGAGGAGAAGGATTTTAATTTACACTTTATTGATCACCTTGAGGAAATGCATCTTCTTTACATTAAACTTCTTTAGGCCAGCCAGTGCACAGCAGCTACAGCCCATCTCCAGCTCTGAGGCCGCCGCCTCTTATCTCCTCCACTCCAGATTACTGTGACCCCTTGCACATATGGATCAGTCTGCTGTGCACGTAGCTAGAATGGTACATTGCTGCCACGCTTACAAATACATCCAGAAAGCTTGGCCGCATTTCCCTTCTGGCTCTTCTTCACCTTTTTCCTGCTCTGCCATAGAACAAATGTTGTGTTTAAGGTCTGGCATTTTGTGACTAATAGTGTTGTGTTTCTTATTGAGTCTCACTCCCTCCCTTAGATTTCAGTTTCTGCTTCCAGAGCCCTCAGTTTAAGTCACTTGTAAGCACTTTAATTTTATAAACTCAGAGAAGATACACCTATACTATTGATTTACATATGTGGATTATTGCAGCCTAAATTTAAGAATTTAGTTGATCTGCTAGTGTTTCCCTTCTTATTACATAGCAGTAACACTGTCTATTAGAAGAAAATACTTTCATCACAGTAATCCAGATCTGACATTTGGGTTCTTTATATGTGTATTTTTATATGACTTCAGAGATGGTAACTATGATGACTGTGATGGGGACAATCTGTATGATGATTACAAGTTGAGTTCCTGTAAATACCATTGAGCCCTTTTTATCTCTGACGTACTGTAAGGAGTGGGATAGTAATCTCAACAGCACTGAGGTAGTTTTTTTGTAATTAGTTTTTTGATTAAAGGGCTTTTATGTCTCTATGCAATATTCATATTATATGGATACATAGTGCTAATGAACACCATAGGTACAGAAAAAACAACATCTACATTAATAATGTAAAAACTTACTGTTTAATTAAAGTGGCTCTTTCCTGAAAACAAAGTTACTTGCGACTGTTTTTGTTGGCACTGTCTGGTTTAAATTCAAAATGTTACTAATCATTTAGACTTTAATTTCAGTGTTGTTGTTAGAAAATGTTCTCTTTTTTTCTCTCTTTTTTTGAGTCAATTTGCTCAGTATTGCACATGAAAAACAGCATAACTCAAAGTGTCAGTGTTGGGAAAACACATTTTCTAATTAAGTTAAATTCAATTTGTGGGAACTCTAATCGACACAAACAATTACAACCAAATATACAAAAAACAAGGAGCCACAGGGCACACTTATTAGTAAAATATCTCGCCAGTAATTTATCTCTTATTAGACATTAATTTACTGTAGAGTTACCAATTACAAGCTAGACTGCCATAAATTACATGACTTTTGACATATAGGACAAAACTGGTGTGGAACTGATATTTTTATAACCATAAGACAACAATGTAACCAATAGTGGGGCCAGTAATGATATCTCACTATCTAATATAGAATTGTTAATTATAAATGTATACACATTTTGCTGGGAGCTGCAGAACTGAGAATGATTTAGCTTGGCTAATGTAATTTTTACATCTTTCAATAAAGTTTCAAATATTCATTATTCATATCAGAACACAAAGTTGTTTGCTTGGTATTGTTTGCATGGAATAAATGGTGATTAGTAATATACAGTTTGTTTCTTAAAAGCAAAATAATGCTGACTGCTGAGCCCATTGACACCAAACTCAAGAGCTTTATTCTACAAAATACAACAATTTTAGATAAATGTTTTGTGAGTGAGTATTGACTTAACTAAGTAGCCACTCACTGGTTTTCAGTATGATTGTTAACAAGGGGTTTTATTAGTGGGAAGAGGTGTAAAAAAATATCAGAGTATGAGTAAATAGCCTGGTGAAAGGCACATTCTTACCACTATGTCTCTAATGGTTACTAAATGTTTTATAATGGCTTTGCATGAAGTTTATGCCCACTGGTTATTCTGTGTTTTTTATGTGTGGGTGCCCTTTTTGTTTGTATTGTTTTATGAGAAAGGAAACGCACTAAACATGTTTGCTAGGCCTCAAGGATAGACAGGACATTTTAAACATTTCAACATTAGTTTACAGAAACTCCACAGGTGACCATTGAAGCTGCAAGACTGTGAAGTATTGCTGCGTTAATAATTTATCAATATTCAAATGTTGCCTTTCCAATTTGTGACAGTGTTGGAGTGAATAATGTTGCTGGCTTAAGTTTGGCCTTGAGGCAGATTATTATTTCTTCAGAAAGAAGCAGGACAGGCAGCTAAACAAGCATTAGTATTTGCATAAGATTAACTTTATTAATCCTCCCGAAATAGGAGAGGATATAATCGGGAAAGAGGAAACAATAAACCTAAGCTTGTATGGCCCATTTCAGTGGGCTGCTGTCCATAGAGAGTTCTGACTGCTGACTACCTGAGTGTTGTGTAACTACCTGAAACAAAGGTAGGTGGCAGGATAAAAGTTCTGTAATTCTTGATAGTTTTGCAGAGCTACTGCTGCTACATTCACTCACCATAATTGGGATCTGAACAAAAGGATTCATTCTCCAGAGCAAATGCTCCCAATAGGTAGAGTGCTACCTCACAACTTTTCAATTTAATAAGCCAATCACTGCAACAGGCGTACGACCCAATCAATCATAGTTAGGCAAGTGTTTGACACAGTTGCAGGACTTAAGGGACCAGCAGCTATTTCCACTCCATTGGCTTACATCAATCATTGCTCAACAGCAAAATAGTGTGATTGTATTTGTTTTATGTTTTTTTTTTAATGTAATTACATTTGAAATCAATGGATTTCATCTGTTAATAATAACTTGCGTCTATCTTCTTTTATTGGACCTATATATTCATTCTTCTCAGTGTTCAACTCTACGGCTTTATTGATTTTTCTGCCAAATTCAATTTATAGATGTGCACAATTTTCAGATAATCTGCTCTTTTATAAATTAAGATTAAATTAAAAAATACCATCAAATCTACAAACAAAAAGCTATTTTAACCAAGTCACTCACCTTTACAAAATTCATTTTGGATGTTGTTGTGTGATCACATGAAGAATCAGTTCACAGCCAAATCAGCTCGATGACATGTGTAGTTAGACAATCAAGTATGATATTGACATTAGTAGCTACACAAATAAAAGGTTATGTGACTCCAAATAAAGGATCGATCCAGTAAGTGATTACATGTCAATGCATGCATAACGGGGTTTCTCTTTCTTGTCTACTGTACACACAGGCAGTCATATGTGCTAAGAGAATCAACACTTGCCCAAAGGCATTCACCATCCATGTGCTTTGTGTCTTCTGGGAGAGAAGGAAAGGTGGTATGAAGGTGGGAGAGGACAAAACAGAAAAGGTAGAGAAAGGGATAGTTGAGTGAAGCTTGTGTCAGAGACATACCATGTTGGTGTCAGTTCCACTCCTCTTCTTCCATGCTAAGAAGTTTATTTCTCTCTCTGAGGAAAAACACACCAGCTGGTCCTCAGAGAGAGACAGACAGAGAGAGTGAGAGGAAAGAGATGTGTGTGATAGAAATAATAGAGAGGCAGGAGTTACAAGAGGCGATAGAACAGAAGCTGAGTGAGTGAGTGAGTTAACATAACACTACATGCAGCAGTGAAGTCCAATCATGTGGTACACGGAGCTGAGTTGTGTATGTGCAGCATTTCAATTCAACCTAACAACAGAGCTTTTTTCTCAGTATTTGTTCTTCTGTCCCCTATGACATTTTATTTTGTCTGTAGCTTACAGAGCAGAGAGTTGAAATGGCAAACTATTGATTATGTACTGTATCAAGCTCATAGTGCATCTCAAAATCTGGGGAAATATCACTTTATATGTTCAGTAGATGATCAATCCCCTCAGGATCAAAGATAGGAAAGAACACTATTAATTTGGCAGTGTTGGATTTTATAGTCAGTCCACTGCAGATGATATCACTGATTAGCTACATTCAGACATTCAGGCTGATAGTGTGCAGCTAATTAGTAAAATCACTTGATGTAATGATTAGATGTAGATTTTATACCCCCTTTCCACAGCAATCAGGAAATCTCCTTTTTGTTACATGTAATCATGTAATAATAATTACATGAAACACACACAGATGTGGGAGAGGAGAACAGTTTGAGACACTACCTATTCATTTTCATCTATTAAAGTCTTCCATATTGTGTTGAGGAATATTATATTTAGTAATTGTGTCAATTAGTGAATATTAACAGGAGACTGGCTCCCACTCTTGGAGAGTGGGGGAGAGGAGCTGTGCCCCATAACCTGTCTGTGCACAGCCTGAAGAAACAACAGGAAGCTGCAGTCTTATGGTCTCACCACCTGGGATATTGGACAGAGGCATAACTGGGGCAGGTGCAGTGGATGAAAATGGAATATTTGATATACTGTAGACTATAAGCCATTTTACTTTGTCCTTGTACATAAAGTGAAAGCTGTTTCTTAATAAGTCTAACCTAAACATATCAAGGAATTATGTTGTCCTTGCTGTTGTTCTTGACTTTTATGCAACCCTCCCACTTAGAAACTAACTTTATGTACGAGAGATGTTCAACAGAAAATGTTTTCAGAGAAACATAATTGTGACCAGACGTTCTATTAACTCATGGTGTTGTTAATGTTGTTAATCTGTGTGTTTGATAAGTCGCCAATGTGTTGATATATAATGTGCCGTATATCCAATACTATATCACTTATACTGACAACTACAATATTGTTGTTAGTCATAGGTTTTGTATAATTATCTTGAGGTACTCACAGCACTTAGTTGAGGTCAGTGAAGGATTGTGGTCTGGCTCCAGAACAGAAAAGGCCCAAAGTAACATTAGTTTAACCAAACCCACAGCTTTTTTTTTCTGACTTTAACCAAAAGTGCTTTTGTTGTTACAAGCAAACCACAAATTGAATTGTGAACACAGTGCACTTTCTATTCCTTCTATCCACCCAGAGAATCTCCTGGTGACTCTGATGCCCCTTAAACAGATGTAGCACCTCTGAACATTCAGTTATATAGAGAGGCATAATGCTCAAAACTTAAATGGAAAAATAATTTAGTAGTGTATGAATGTCATTTTTAAGAGGTAGTGTTACTTTTATTAGAAAGGCAGTGAACAGCAGCTGGAAAAACTCCAGCTCTGAGACACTATCATGTCTAACCTGCAAATCGCAGATGGTGCTGTCCTTCTGACTTTATCAGCCTGTGACCTCTGATGTGCAGTTGAGCTTTTTGCTGCTGAGTGTGAAGCGACTGGGAAAAGGGTTAGCACCTCCAAATCTGGGGTTGTGCTTCTTTTATGAAGCAAGGTGGCTGGCTGTGTTCAGATGAGCAGGGAGCAGCTGTCTGAGGTGGAGGAGTTAGAATACCTTGGGGTCATAGATGTGTATGGGTGTCAGAGGAGCCAGGAGACTAACAGGTGCTGTTGCATCTGTTATTTGGTGCTACACCACTGAGTGGTGGTAATAAAAGTGCTAATAAGGGTCACAATTTACTGGTTTAACATGTGCCTCAGTCTTCCCCTTCTGTGTTTTTATTAGCAAGAGGTTGTGTCCAGAAGAATGAAATTGTGGATACCAATTCATAAGTTTGTTTTCTCCAGGGGCTTTCTAGTTTCGGACTTTGTGGGAGTAGTCAACATGGGTTATGTATCCAGACAGAATCCCACATAAACCTCCTCACTCTGGAAGAGATAGGTGAATATTAAAGCAAAACTCAGATTTTCTTAAGTGAAAGTCCTGCATTCAAAATGTTACATAGGTAAAAGTAGAACGTATTAGCTCAAGGTTCTTTGCTGTAAATACAGAAAGTACTTTTATGCAGAATGGCTAATAAATCAGTGCAAATATTAATAGATTATAATTATTAATGTATCATTGTGTTCATCACTTATATAATATTGTAGCTGATAATGACAGAGATTATTTTATCTGTTTTAATATTTTTATAATCATAAAATCATGAATTTCACACAAGGGATCACAAAGTCAAGTTATGGGTCTCCTGTAGTTTGTATTATTACTATTACCATGGAAATTCACAACAAAATAATCAATAATAATTAACAAGTAAATTATCAAGCAAGCGCCTTATGTTTTTTTTTGTCCTTGTCAGATAATGTCTTTGAGTTTTACACAACAGTTAGACAAAACAGGGCATTTTAAAAAAGTGCTGTATTGTTTCTGACATTTCTGACATTTTGTTGACTATGCAAAAAATTGATAAACCAAATTCATATTTTATATATTGATCAAAAGAGTGAAAATCATTGTTTACTGCAGCCTTGAGTCCAATATTTCTCTGCTTTCTGTAATAATTATAAAGCTGGTAAATGGTGTGTGTGATGTGTGCCTCAAATTCAATTTATTAAAACGTTGTTCTAATCAGAGACAGGTCAGCATCTATCTTAAAATTAACTGTAACAGATACTGTAATTGTAATGTCATTGTTAAGAAATAAAAGACTAAAGATGCAAAAGAGGAAAAGACCAGAAGACATGCAGATTTTAAGGAGAATGAGGGAACACATGAAAAAGCAAGAATAGGAAAGAAATGTTAGCCAGGTTGTGCAGTGGGATTTATTTTTCTATTTTTATCCATGCAAAGTTAAGTGAAGATGTATGTTATTCTTCATTAGATGTTCCCAGTCAGTCAATAATTCATACCACCAACCTTTGAGTCTTAGTCCCACTTCTCTGACCTTCTATACAGAGATTTGATTCACTTCACATAATATGGTATTTCAGAATCTAATGCAGGAAAATGGCCTGCAGAAAAAAGAGAAGCCCTACTGTCAATGCCTTACGATAACAAAGTAAATAATATAAGTTATAAAACTTCCCAATTTGTCAGTCTTATCTATGTTACGTTTTATATCAGAAAACTCAACATTTCTTTCCAGATATAGTATTTTTTCATTTTTATACCTACCACCATGGATGTGCTAATGGTGCTCCCTTCACTATTTGAGCCACGGCCCTTGAACTATTAAACATTTTGTGCATTGCTTCAATAATAAAGTATGAACAGTGAAGTTATGATAAGATGAATAGACAGTAGCACAGGTTGTTAGGATAGATAGTGTTGTGTTTTTGAGGTGATGCCCACATTGGCAAGTCAAACTCCCTTCACTGCTCTGCTCTACTCTGCGTGGGTTGTTGCTGTATAAATAACGCTCTCAGAGCAGATCAGAGAGAGAGAGAATGAAATAGAGAGGATGAGTGAGGCAATAACAGCAGAAGAAGGGAAAGAAATGGTGAGGGAGACGCGAAGAGTGGGGTATGCATGGGTGAACTAAAGCAGGTGATAGAGGAAGAAACAAAGGAATGTAGAAACACAGTTGATCAGATTGATGTTAGATGTTTAAGAGGAGAGGGGAGAGAAGAGGAAAGAACTGTAGAGAGAGAGAGAGAGAGAGAAGAAGGCCTTGCAGAATGATTGAACCATATATGGTTACAGTTAAGCATGAGGCGATTTGAGAGGATAGGAGAGAGAGAGAAAGTGTAAGAGAGAAACAGATGTACAGTATGAACCCTTCAGAGAGAAAGAGATGAGACGTGTGCGTGTGTGTGTTTGGTGTCATGAGATGGTCTGTCTTAGGCAGTGCTTGCATGACACCATCAGCATTAGTCATGGGGAACATGATTAATAGTGTAAAGATACTGCAGCAGTTCATCACTGCCAAACATCAGATCATTTTCCTCACTAAACAGCAAATTCTAACGGGCTGTTTCAGGATTTGAATTCAACCTCAACATACTCAACATTTGCATTTGCAGTGGGACATGCATGTTCTCCTCACCTTGGATGTGTTTGTTGGTTGTGTGTCTGACCTATGCATGGCGTCTTTCCTGAAAGTCAGCCGAAGCGTGGCGCATGAAAAGTGAAAGAAGAAGTTGTGTAAAGAATGAAACAAGAGCGCTAGAAAGAGAAGTTCAATCTGTGTCTCCTTTCTCACCTCCGCTCAGCTGGCCAATCATGGTGTGAAGTGGGTGTTAATGTTGGATTGTTGGTTTCAGAAAGTTACAGAAACACTCAGACACAGTATTTCCAGTTTTTGTGCAAAGGGATTTCTGTAGCTATTCTGAAACCAATTCTGATGGAGTTTACCTGCACCTGAACTTAATATTTCATATCAGCTTCTATCACAGCTTCTATACTGTAAATGTAATGTGTAATGGAATGGAATGTGTTCCATTCAAACAGCTAATTACATGACATGATCAAACTGAATGGAAAAAGTGAAATGGGAATTATGTTATTTTATCTTGTGATCGTTATCATTCATGTGATCTTTCACCTTCATTTACAGTAAGTGCTGACCAAACTGTCCCTGCCCTCACCATGTTATCAACTCAAACCTAACCCTGGGACACAGTAATCAGACTTATTTAGATCATATAATGCTTTTTGGATGCACAAAAATCCTTATAATAACAAATCAATTGTCAAGACAGCAGACACCAGGTGAACTAAAACATAAAATGTATTATGCCTGCTTCTTATGTTTCTCTCTGACTCTCTGACTGTGCTGTACGCTCCCTGTCTGGAAAAGTACCAAATCAAAAGCAATGATTGGTGCAAAGTAAAAATATAGTCCTCTGGATATGTTCCAGATTTAGAGTTTAGCTTGAAGAGGCGCTCCTTTACAGGGCTTATGCTATAGTCGGCTGCACAGAGGGGATAATTTAGTTTAGTGTCTTGTAAAATCAAGTCCACATTTTTCTTCTAAAGCTTTTTGTGGTGTATTTACTTCAGACAGTACAAGTACTGATGCATGAATCCATTAGGGAAGTACATACATTTCTCCACAAAGCCAACCTTTTTTTCACTGTGGATTTCAAAATCAGTTTTGCTTGCAACATTTTGAAACATCTGTTACCTGACTGAAAGTACCCGTATCGACCACAAGACAAGGACAAACTACATGAACTACATCAAAAAATTTGAGGAGGCATCTCCAACATTCAGTACAATGCATTCAACAGTATTCTTCCAAAATCACTGTAGCTAGGGACATTTTTATTTACATGTAAATGTACATTTTCCTCCTCGCATTTAACATATCTAAAATTTCAGGGAACATGTAATTAACCACTTGAATTGTGACAATTTAAATTTGCTATTGTCAACCTGTTCCTTCAAACATGCTGGTTCCTTGTATACCCGCCACCATTTCTACTGTATTCTACAGGCACCTAATTTCCTTGGAGATGAGAGTCTGTTCAGCTTGATAAGTAAAAAAACAAATTGTTGGCCTTTTCTAGTCAAACTGGACCTAAGGTCCCCAGTTCAGGACAATGGAGGGTTTGGCAGTAATTAGTTGGCTGTGGAGAATATAAAACATTATAAAAGACTTAATTAGTGTATTGTAAAAGTGCATGTATTTATATAACTTGTTTGGAGCAAAGAATTTATCCATAAGTACATGAACATGTGAAGTTGTAAACAAATATTAAACGATTATTAACTGCCCTGCAGGAGAGTGATTGTGTGTGTGTGTGGAGGAAATGAGCAATATGGAACAAAATGGCCTACCTCGCTGCAGCAGTTTAATGATGGCCAGAGGTGTTGCTAGGCTAGCTGATGGTGATGCATACTAGAACACTGTTCTTCAGACCAGTACTAATCAGCTGTTATTGGTATGAGGCTAGCTAGGAGATGATCTGGATTGGAGTAGTTTGAGAGAGGCCTACAACACTACAGCCAATTAATGATGGCCAGCGGTGCAATAAGCCTAACACGTTCTGAAAGATTGCATTACAGATCAGTACACTGCAGATGCTTACATCACATCCTTAGCTAGCTCTAAATACAGTAGATTATATTCACAGTAGATTATTTGTGCCGAAGGAATTCTTCCATCGTTAAAATCCTATACAAATCAGCCTTGTCTGTTTGGAAGTTTATTCTTGACATTTGGGAAAATTATGTGTCTAATAAATAAATAATCAAACCTGCGAAAGCCTTTGACTTTTGAAAATTCAACTTCATCTCATTGTCTTTCATTTTTTCATTAGAAGATGAAATAAAAATGGAACAGTCATCTCAAATGTCATCTGATAATAGCAATCCAGTTCAAAGTGACACCGTTATAATCTCAATAATGGGTTTCCTGTGTGGCAGCAAGTAGATTGTCATTACACTTGTACTGGAGGCGGTAAGATTTCTGACCTCAAAGGCAAGCATCGCCACTGTTAGGAGGAAGTGTTGGAGTGTAGTGATGAATATGCTGGGATTTCTTTTTAAAGTTTTGCTTTTTTGACAGACCAGAAATTTACATCAGGGCTGTGAATGGATATTCTTTATCCGGTATGAATGATCCGTGAAAATATGCACAGAGTAAAACTAATCCAGTTTGAATAGTGTTATAGATTGAACAGTGTGGGCCAGTCCTTCTACAGGGGCCAATTCATTGCTAGTACATGTAAATACTGGCAGATTGGCACTAGGCAAGGCTAATGCAGGTGCCAAGTGGAATGTTAAGCGCTAGCCATGTGATGCAGGCCTATGGCTCCTGTTGCTGTAATGAGAGTGGCTCGTTCTCAGTCTCGCCCGACTGCTGCTAATTGCCTTAATTGAGAGAGTGACCTACATCTGAGAGAGGCTTTGGAGGATCAGCAGAACAGCTGGCAAACCTGGAGAAGCAAAGGGAGGAAGAAAGGACTGACAGAGGATGAGATGGAACAAATGAGAGAGAAATTAGGAGAGACGGAAGATGTAAGCAGAGTCTGGTTCTTAACAGATTGTTGAAATCAACTTTGTAAGACACAACAACTCCCATTACTGTTCAAACTTCTTGTTTTTATTTTAATTTTTGTGCACACATGCTCAGTTGGAGACACACATGATTTTTGGACCCAATTAAGCATCAAATGTTCCATCAAAGCCAAATTTAACCAGTGGAGTGAGAGTGAGGGGAAGAGGGTGGAAAAACAACAGATAAAAAGGAGGAAAGGGACAGGAGGGGAAGGCTGACAGTGACATCATGCTTTTAGAGCAGAGGCCGGCCCTCAGGCCAGCGCTGAATACACTTCTAACAGTCTTGTGTACTTCCCTTAGACTGAATTATTCAACGCACTCCTGATGGAGCAACTGACTGTGACTCTGTGTACATCTCTGCATGTCTTGCGGTGCTGTGGTGCATGTGTGCATGTAGGTGCATGCATGAATGCATTTGTCTAGAGAGCGAGAGAGGAGAATATAAGTTCTGTGCGCATGTGAGTGAATACAACTTTTCTTTATTTGTGAGCTAGAAAACGTGTAGGAGAGAGGCTGCTTGGAGTCACTGAATGGGCTTGTACTGAGTGGGTGGCTGCTCAGTTTATGTGCATGTGGTGAAGTGTGCACACACGTCTGTCAAGTCTGTTGAAGTGAAGTGTATTTTCTGTCTTAGATTAAGTGCTACTTTTTGTTCTTCAAAAAAAAAAAAAAAAGTGTACTCAATCAATCCTCTTTCTCTCTTCAGACTAACCAGACTGTGTGTGTCTTTCCCTCAACGCCCACACACACTCTCACACACATTCTCCCTCACTCTGTGTTTTGGATTTTAAGCTGCAGTGCTCTTCTGTGTGCCCCCATTTCTTGTTTTTGTGCATGTGGGTGTGTCGTCTGTGTACTCTTTCTCTAAGTGTGTGTGCCTTGTGTGTTTCTGCCAAAGTGTGTGTATGTGTGTGTGTGTGGACATTGAGTGTTAGGGTTTGATCCTGTGCTAATGATCTCCCAGTGGCTCAAACTTCTGTAAAGTGTGTTGAGGAGGAAGAGAGAAAGAGAGGAGGCAGAGAGAGGAGTGCAGGAGGGAGGGAGAGGAGGATGTGAGAGTAAAAGCAGTGCCTGATCATCACAATCGTCTTCATCATCACTTAATCCCTTCAAAAAACTCACTCACTTTGCTATTTCTGCAGAGTAACCCCCCAATCTCCAGCACCAGAGCCCCAACCTATCTTGATCTGCTCAGCTCTCCACTTGAGCAGGAGCAGCTACATTGATAGCAAAGTCTGCACTGAGAGCTTCTGCATCAAACCAGCTGGTGACAGAAGGATGGAAGGAGGGTGGATGGATAGGCAGATGGATATAAAAAGCCAGCATGTGAAGTGTGTCATGCTCTCCTTAGTGCACACATGCACACAAGAAAACGTCAGCCACAGACAATCAGATTTTTGAACTCTTGTAATTTTTTTTTCATTTAATGTCACACGGAGGGGTTTTCTCACATCTCTCTCTTTACTTCTTTCTGCTTGTCTCTCTCTGCCACTCTCTCTGCTCTCCTTTCCTCCCTCTCTACTCTCCCTGTCAACTCTCAGCTCATCTCCTTGCTTATATGGGCTGTAATGCACTTTTGTTTTCTGAATGTGTTAGCACTTCCTCTACTTCCTTTCATTCTCTGAGTCTTGCTTTACCTCTCCTCCCCTCCCTCCCCATCTGGAAAAGATCTGTCTCACTAATAGGAGGCCTGGCAAATTAGCCCTTCTATCCTTCCTCTCTATCACTCCTGTCTCCTCCCTTCCTCTCTCATCTGACTCTCCAAGCATCCACTGCCCAGTAGAGCGCACTCATGCACACCCACAGACATAAAAATACATACACAAGTACATATTTGCCCCTTTTGAGTGTGTGTGTGTTTGTCTCCAGGTTGGGTACTGGCTAATAGGGCGTAGTAGGTAATGGCAGCCGTAGCCTATTATCTCTGCTCTGCTGTCTAATAGCCACTGGCTTTAAGCATCTGCCACATAGCTGCTCTAACTCCCCCAATGGATTCTTAACAACTTAGCACAAACACTGATAGACACACACGTACACGTGTACAATTCACCCCCACAGATGCACAGTAGAGATAATACACACACTGCCAAAAGTCATTTGTGCATATGTGAGTGTTTCTCTGCTCGTGTGGGTACATGCAGAAGTTTTGTACATGTTTGTGTTTATCACATCTAACACACACACACTGCCCTGACATTTGGTGTGCTCTCTTTTCCTTGGGGACCACAGCCTTACTTTAATTAGTAAGGGATATAGATTTGCTTATCTGATCTTTGACACACTGGCCACACACACACACACACACACACACACACACACACACGCCTGTGTGTATGCTCACACGCAGCACATCAACACCTGTCCTTCACCAGTGTGGTGAAATGCCAGAGTAAGAAGCAAACACCTTACGTATTCAGGCATGTGAGTGTGTGAGCGTGTGCTAGGGAGAAATTAATCTGCTCCCATCTGTAGACTGACCATTGATTTGCCATGGTAACAGTGGATGGTGACTGTCATTTGAACAAAAGCGATGAGAACAAGTGGCTGGATTGGAGAGGGAAGGGGAGAGGAGAAGGGGGAGGTATGGAAAGGACCAGTGATGGTATTAAACTGGAGGAAATGGACCCACATGGGGACAAAGTCAGCAGAGGCTGGAAGAGAGAGGATTAACGCATCTTAGCCTGTTGCTGGTTTAGCTAAATGTAGCAACAAGAGTTTTTATGTGTGCGTGTGCACAATAGTGTTGTGGGAGTGTTTTTTGGTATGAAAAGGCTTACACAGACCTGAGTAAGGCTTATATATAATGAATGAATCCCCTTTCAGCTACAATTTTTCTTTCCTCTGCAGAATTAGTGATTTGTCTAACCCCCTCCTTTTCCTGCAAACAATCTCTGCAAAACTCCTTCACCACATTGCAGCAGTCCTCCCAGGATACACCCTGCACCCAACCGACATGCCCGCTGGAAGCCTGTGTCATTGTATGAACCTTATTCTGTGGTATTTAGTAAACATGATGCTGTGGCTGTCAACAACACACTTAAGAAACACTTGACTAATGTAATTTTTTAACAAAATGGGGCATAAACCAATGTTTTACTATTCAGTAGGGCCTGCAGCTCTTCTATAAAAGCGGGAAGACTAACACTCTGTGGATTGTCTAATTCATCTTCTGGCTTGTGGTATTTCTAGCTAGAGACTTTTGTATTACAGTGGCACTGGACAGGTGCTCTGACCCCAACCCTGACTGGCTGCCCTGTTCTCATACCTGCAGCACTTGGCCTGTGTAGCATGGTCCAGCAATCAGCAGTGAGGTAGTCAGCCGAGATGGGATGACTCACAGCTTGCTGCCATTTTTACACCAGGCCTAAGGTTTCTAAAGTCCAACAAAGTCACCATCAGTGGGCCGGGAGAGAGAGGGAAAGACAGTAAGAGGGAGAGTGTGTTGTTTTTTTGTTTTTTTTTTCACCCAAAGGCACTTCAGCTATAAATATCAAACTGGCAATTCTATGATTTTCCAATGAATGCGGCCAGAGGAGGGAGGAGGATCCAGGGTCTTGCTCACTTCTCGCTGTTCGAAATTCATTCACTGTTGGGGGAAGCGGGGATGTGAGGGAGGAATAAGGTTTGCTGTGTCATTTATTTTCCATGTAGTGGGGCAAAATAACATTAACATCTCTTTCTCTCTGAAACTCTATAAGTCAGACAGCTATTATTACTCAAACAGCAGTGGCAGCACAAACACACACACACACACACACACACACACATCATATAGACACATTTTTTTCTGCCACACATATGCTTATGTATGTGAGTATATGTCAATGTCACCACTTGGACAGACACTTCAGTTTTAATAAAGCAGAGACCTTTTAGCATTCAAGCAGATCCTGTTGTAATCTCTCCTAAACAGGCGTTGTGATTACCCTCTGCCGTGAACGCCTTCAGACACTGGGATTGGCAGGGCCAACCATCGGCGACCACTCAGGAGACAGATTTAACTGATGGTGCTTGGCAAGCACACTTCTACCATCCAGTACACTGTGCATTGTCAAAGTTATCTTAGAAATGAAATTTTCTTTTTCTCTGCCAAATAATTATATAATTTTTTTGCAATATCGAAGCTGACTCTCTGCACGCTGATGCAGCATGCAGCATGTGATAGTCAGCAGTGCAGACTATGGCTCTTGATTTATAGAGGACTGTTAAATCATTTCTTGGAAGGTACTGTGTTTTTGTATACAACTTTGTATACAGACACCTTGTGTATGGGCTTTTTATCCACTACATATTACAATATTAAATTAATATACAGTATTAATTTGAGTAGTTATTCAATGACAACGTTCACAATTTGATGAATCTGCTGCAGCATACAGAAAACAACTATTGAGCTTGCTTTCAGTGCCAATTAAGAACAATTCTCTTCCTAAGAACATCTGCATTACAAAGTTTTGCTAATTAAATCAAAATGTTGAAAGTGCCTGTTTCACAGCCTAGAAAGTAGGTTGTTTCTGTTGTATATCTTTTCTTTTTATTTGTCAGTGTCTGCCAGCACACTAATTGTACAAATATAATTTTATATTCACTTTTTATTAAACCAAAAGGATGAACAAGCAAAGCAAAGGTTAGAAAGGTTGTCTTGAAACCAAACCACACCACACCATTATGCTAAGCATAATGGCTCAGGTGTCTGACTTTAAGAATAACTCTGATGACAAACTGAGTACCTTGGCAGTCACAGTGTGCACAGCAATACATCTAGTAAACCTGTAAACAGAAAATTAAAGACTATGCTGATGGTGTTCTGTGAAAGAGAAGTCTAACCTGTTAAATCTGGCACATTATGAGGACTGTGATACTAAACTGATAAATCTCTAATCTCTTGCTAATCCCATCATGCGTTGGGAACTGATAATTTGTTTTTGCTACACTAAAAATCCCAACAAAACTGTAAAAAATTTCGACTGACATGTTGACAAGAAAGAAATATATGGCATGGGCATGATGTATGACTGTACTGTATGCTCTTCAAAGCAGCAATATATCTGCGAGCGGTTTTTAATGGATTTTTGAAAACAAATGTGAGTTTATGACTTCCCTGAAATAATTAAGGTAAACCTTTACTAGAGCAGAGCGTATTAGTTTCTGGCTATGGCAAATACAGTGGTGGGTTTAGAGTTTTATAGCTATTAAAGACAATAAAAAAGTCAAATTACACAGATGAAACACTTAAATGTTTTGTGTTAGAATGCTGAAGACAGAAATCAAGTGTCTAGATGAGGGATAAACTACATAAACCACTTTACTCTGGAAGCAAAACAATGTCATAAGTATTTATCTATATCTAATACACAGTTGAACAATGTTAAATGTTACTACTGTAGTTCATGTTCACTTGCACTTCATACCTATTTATCTAAATATATGCGGTTTGATACCAGTGCTTTTAGAATTAGATTCAGGCTTCTAAGGGTTAGCGATCACCTACATTAAGTTATATTTTGTCAGTGATTTAATCCAGAGATGTTCAGTGATATCTGAATTTGTGAACACACAAACCAAATAATTTAAAAAATATTTTCAATTTGAAATTGACTTCTGGAAACGTAAAAGAGAAGTAATCAATCTACATTTTTTTAAATACATTTTTTTCAGGGTAATCTTTTTAAAGCCCTGTGGCAGTTAAATTTCAACAGCAAAGAGTGGTTACATTTATATTTAGGTCTTTAACGACTGTGTGTGTTAAGTTTATCTGGGATGTGTTGAGCATCAAAACTGAACTTATTTTTCCCCTTCGAACATGGCAATACTAATGGCAATAAAAACTGCCACAGTCGGAAAGTAATTCTGGCCCACTGCAGGTTTGTTCGGAAAATTAATGTATTTATTATGACCTTTCCCCCATTTTTTTATCTGTTACAATTGAACAAATATACAGGTCCCTACAGCAGGTCCACCTTGACCAAGAGTCCTGGATAACTCTTGTAACATCACCCATTTAAACTTTTGTGTGGAAAAAGTAAGTGTTAAGTCAGAACAGAAAATGTGTTGTAAGTGTCAGGAGACGTGCCGTATTTCAGTCCCATATTACATTCTGTGGTTTTGCTGTAATGCTGTGTGCTTTGTCAGTCTATGCCCACACTGCTGTCCATTACATGCTTGTCTGAGTTTGTGGTGAAACCTAATGCTTCAGTAGTCTTAGTTAGGCTATGCTAGCTTGGGGGCTCTGTGCTGTGTTAAATGCTATTCTGTGTTTGCCTGGGGACTTTGAGACTTTTAAATACTACAGTAGACTTAAGCATTGGGACTCACCTCTTGTTAAATACTAAAGTAGTCTTTGTTAGCATTGGGAACCAGTGTTTGCAAGCTAAATGCTATAGTTCTGTCAATTCTGGGAATGTAGAAAGTGTGTTCTCTTAGTGGATGCGGGCTCTGGGACCTGTCTGTATGTTCTCAAACCGAAGCGTTTTCGGTGCTTAAGGGAGCCCAGCATACTAGCTACTGAGGGGCCTTCCTGTACATTCTGGTAGTATCAAGAGAATTTTCTATGCTACGTCTACGCTATAGTGGTTGTCGACTGTTCACATTTTTTAGAAGTGTTTAAAGAATGACGTTTGATGTTACATGTTGGACCCTAATGCTGTTATTTCTGTTTTCTGAAGTCATAACACAGCTCAAACACAAAAAGATCAATACACGACTGTGTATGTGAAGATTTTTACAACTGTATGTGCTATTGTAGATACCTCACAAGCATTTTTATCACAGACAGCTCTCTCTGAATGGAAATTCTTTGTCTGTGTCACTTCTGGCACTGGTCAAAAGACAACAGCTTCCTCTCCAAGGCTACCTTAGGTATTTTGTTTGTAAGTGGCTTTGCTGGGCTAGTGTTTTGTTAGAGAATGGATTTAGAGTGGTGTTTGTTAGCACTTTGCAGAACATCTGCTGAGCATTTACTGAGAATTAGACTGCAACAGAAAATGTGTCTTGTACAGTAGCTCTTGCAGTGCAGTTTTAACGTTTTACAGGCCGTTGTTTAATGTGCCTACCTTCCATCCTCCTAACAAACCAACCAGCAGTGTTTAATTAACCCTAATTACTGATAGGATACAGCCTTGAAGAGTACAATTTAATATATAAATTATCTGTAACAATTAACATGAGGTTTATTCTACACATCAACACTGATCATATAAATGTAGCATTCAAACTGCCACTGTGCATTGTGGCAGGTCCTTTTCACAGCAGAAATGTTGACTTGTCAAAGCAGGAAAAGCACAGGTGTAATTAATGACTATGACTCTATGGCATTTTAATGTCCCAGTAAGCAGTGCCACTGAACCAGCAGGGTTCTGGTACATTTAAGCCTGAATGTAATGTGGCAGTCTTTAATGTCTTTTATTGTGCCTGTAGTTTTCATGATATAACATGTCAAAATATCTGCCAGGGAAAAAACTGCAGGTTGACCTCCAACTTATTTTACATGTATTTTATATGGAAAGGAGTATATGGAGTATTGAATGAAATGCCAAAAAACAATCACTCATATAGTCCCCTCTCAGATTATGAAGAAAAAAAATTCTGTACATTGTGCATATCTTAACAGAAAATGTAAAACTGAGTTGTCCTACGTCACCATCTTTCCATTACAAATTACTTGGGCAACTATTAGTTTGCTTTTTTTTTTTTTTTTTTACATTTTATATAATGCCAAAATGCCTCATGAAAAGATTTTATTACTTTGTGCTCATCTAGGTGAAAACACATTAACATCACACTCATTTCGTTGGGACATATCTATTAATCACAGAACTGTATTATACTGTAGTGCTTACTGATCCCAACTCATTCTGCAGAAATATACTGATACTATTTGTTCACCAAATTAGTTTTGGTGTTTTTCAGTTACCTGTACATCAGACCTCAGGGACTTATAAAACTACTTTTACTGCACTGTGCAGCCAGTGAATGTCAATTTTCAGTTCCCTGTAATAATGTGGAAACATGTTATAGTCTTTCTACATGAACTGTAATCAGAATCTCATTCTAAAAATGTACATTTGTAGTGCTGCCACTGTGTCTTTTCAATTTTAGCTGCTGAACTATTTTGCATTTTGCATATGACCCTCAAAGCTCTTGCAAGCTTCATTTTGTTGACACAGGCCTTATTTTGCCATGCTACTTTGTTTGCACTTTTGCACACACTTAAGTGGGATGGTACTTAGCAGCAGCTGGGGGCCATACTTTGTCAGGCCAACTTAATGTAGCTGCTGTCTCCTAACTGACCTACTGAATTAAATATTAATATAGCACATTGCTGGCCTCATCACCAGCCTCCTCCTAACTGCCATCTATTCCTCATTATTTTGCATACTGGAAATCTTCTTTTGTGCTGCTAATGTCATCTACTTTTCTTCCAGGCTTTAATTTATTGTTAGCTTTTGTTTGCTCTGTTCAGTCTTCATCCACTGTCCCTACTTGTAGGACTCAGCTCCTCCTCCTGCAGCCCACATGACTCCTTCTCCCTGTGATTTCTAGAAATATGTCAGTTCATCCCTCATTAGCCTGGATCTGTACAGCTCTCTCTACACTTTCATATTTTCTTAATTTGATTGCTGTAAACAAAAATTAAATTTGACATGAAGTTGAATGTGTCTGTGTGTGCATGAGGAGAAGATAGAATAAGTAAGATACTGTCTTGGTTTTGTTGGTGTATTATTCATGGTGGTGCTGGCTCATGGGTGCAGCTACATCTATATTTTGAGGTGCCTTTATGATTGTACACATGCTGTGTGTGTAGATGTGAAACTGTACATTATGTTCACTATATTTGTATAATTCATGCACAATGTCATTAGTAAATCTGGGTTATAATGTGGAAATACATTTGTGTAGTGTGTGTGTATACGTATGTGCATTATTCATATGTGAGCTTCTTGGTGGACTTGTGATTTGATGAGAAGATGCAGGTCACTCCTCAGTCTTCTAAAAAGACTTTTACCTCATTCATAAATTCTACATTACCTCCTCTCCTCTCCGCTCCTCAACTCCTTACATTGTGAAGGTATCTAAAAGCACGTGCGTGGGCTAGACCAAAGTGACAGGTGTAAATATTAAACATGTTAAAAGCATGTTTTAATCATGTATAATTTGTATCACCAACTCCATAGTACTGTATGTGCCTTGTGTATGCGTACATATGAGTCCTATAATAAAATTAAGATGTAAGCATTTCATCGTTGATTGGAAATATTAGTGTAATTGATAACAAACATATTCAAATGACAGCAAGAGTTTGTTTTGGTTATGTTTTGGTTATCTGTAGCTGTTTTTGATGCATATTTTTAATTGTGAACTATTTTGTTCCGTCTGTGTTGTTCTTGTTTTGTTTTATTACGTGTATTCTTATATATTTTTATATTTTAATTCAATGCATAAAATATCAATAGTTTGAAAAATGCAATAATAAGTCTTCTAAGCTGACACTGACATTTTGAAATGACTTGTAATGACCAACCTCTGATCCCAAACCCAAGGCTACAGCAGCATAAAAGAGCAACAAATCATCACTTTTGAGAACCAGTGGGTGTTTGGCATTTTTGCTTGATAAATATCCTGAAGGATAATTCTGGATCATTACATCATATTACAGCAGCATAATCACATAAGTTTTAAACAACCCTCCAAGGTTAGCCAATTTTATTTGGATGACAACACAAAGTTGAGTATCGAAATCATAACACAAACCCCACATAAATTATTACTTTCAATCATCAATACAAAAACATATGTGCTAAAACATGGCTGAACATTACTGTGAAAGTATCGTATTCATATGAAATTATGTTTCTTTACAACTGGTCACCAAAGCGGGTTTAAATCTACTTGACCCAATAACAGGCAACACCTTTCACTAACTCTGACCTAACATACATTCAAAGTGCCCATATTTCCAAAATCTTATTTCTGGTCATGTTTGTGCATTTATGACTTTCCGTTGTATGTAGACACACACCAAGTAAGACTCATGTCGAGTGTCAGCAAGTGTCAGTCATGTTTTCCCTTCTGGCCAATCGCTGTCCACCACAGCTTCTGACGCTGGCTGTCAGTCATCGCTTGTCTTCTAGAGTGGTTGCAGCAGCACTTGGCAGACTAGTGCTGACCATTGAATGTATGGATGAACACAGAGGGATTTTCTGTTCCTCATATCCTCTAAGGATCTGCAGTAACAGTGGATTTATTTGGTTTTGGGTGGGCGGGTCCTCACAGTGGTGGAGATATAAAATGTTATGACATTTCCCTATCAAATAAGGACTGTACATCGCTGCTGGATTAACTTCAAGATTGCAGCTCAAAGTTGGACTGATTATGACTGTAACCTAAACCTGGATCTAGTTCAAAGTTTGAAGCCATAACTGTTACCATTTTAACGGGTTTTGGCTTGTCTTTGCTAGGTTGGCGCACAAAAGCATCAAACTGTACTTGTGTGTATGTGCGCACATCAGACTAAGGCTTTTTATCTTCTCATTCTCACAAGCAGGAGAAATTGTCAGCTATATTCAGAGCAGAACATTCAGGATGTCATAGAAACATGATTTTTGGGCCTTTCATAAATTCTGTTTTAATCGCATGTTTATGTATGACCAGCATTGTGCTGTTATGTAAACTCGTTAATGGACAGGAGCTCCGCTGTCATGGTTATTCTGCTGCTTAGTCTGTGTGTGACAAGGAAAAACTGTTTTGTGTCACAATGAAAGCAATACTATATGCATATGGTTCTGGCCAGTCTGCAGATGTATTTTGTACCCCATCCTTACAACTCTTCCGTACTCTCAAGTGGGGTCAGCCTATATGCAAGGTGTACATCACTAAACAAGAGGGGAGGGGGGGGAGCTCTACCTGAAACTAGTTGTTCCTGAGAGGGGCTCTGAGTGCACATTTTCAGCCAAGTGTTTTTTGAGCATGAACATTTACAGACACATTCTGTTTTAATGCCAAAAAGGGGTATAATATGGGCTTTTTAGGTTGCTCTGCCAACAAAGCAAAGAATGGATACTATTCACACTATTGTGTGTGTGTGTGCAATCTAGACTATTGTCTTGCTTGTGATTGTCAGATTTCTCAGGTGATCTCACTGGACTTTGTTGCAATATGTTGATGTTGCTGTGTTCCTAAGTACAATATTATTGTAATTAGTAGAAGCAATTCCAAAAACGTAAATATATGACCCATTTTGTAATAAACAAGAATTATCCTTAAGCAATTAACCAATTTTGTTTATTGAATACATTGTAAATAGACTACTTGTACTAGTATTTATGCGTATGGTATTTATGTGTTAAAGTGTAAGTGGACGTTTTGCGTGTTATTCAGTTACTCAGGATCTGCCTGTTGCCACATAGAGGGAATTTTTTTCTTTTTTAAATCTCAGTAAAGTATAGTCTCTCTCACACACACTTACAGATGAAAACAGTGAGATAGACCTTTTTGAAGTACAATTTCATCCTCTCTCCTTCCTGCTTTTCTCCCTTTTTTTTAGTAGCAGAGGGAGGGGAGTTAAATCTCTGCAGGGTATGCTTTATGTGTGTGATGGCCAGAGCCAAGAGCTTTTTGTTAAAGGAAGGGACAAGACTAGAAACACAATATAAGGTTTACAAATATGCAAGTGCCTTGAGAGCATTCATACCCCCTTCCTTTTTGCCCATTTAAAATATGGTAGATAAAATTGTCATTTTTTCAGACTCATTTAACCATAATGCCAAAGTGAACATGTTTTTAGAAACGTTTGCAAATGTATAAAAAAATATCTCCTGTCAGTGTATACTCAGCATTCAGGCTCTCAATGCAGTACTTTGTAGAAGCGCCTTTGACAGCAATTACAGATTTGGGTCGTCTTGTGTAAGTCTCTACAAGCATTGAACACCTGGATTTGGGCAGTTTATCTCATTCTTCCTCTCAAGCTCTGTCAGACTGGATGGGAAGCATGGCGAACTGCAGGTAGACATTCATTTATCCATTTTCTGAACCGCTTAGTCACTTGAGGGGTCGCAGGCATGCTGGAGCCTATCCCAGCTATCATACGGACGAGAGGCAGTGTAGGTAGACAGATAATCTCAATTCAAGTTCTAGACACATCTCAAGTATTATTAAAGCAAACAGGATGCACCTGAATGATGTTTATAGTGCCACAACAAGGGTCTGTGTACTTCTGCAAATTAGACATTTTTATTACATGCTTGATGGGCAAAGTGCCAATTTTACCCACATTAAGCTTAAACATGCAGCATTTCAAAAGTGAAATGTTTTGAATACTTTCTGAAGCCACTGTATGCTGTATGTACATACACATGAAGCTGGGGGTGTTGGCAGAGAAACGGAAACTGAAAGCTGATTTTTCACATGTGCTTATTATGGCTTTGATGTGTAATGTGTCACAGTCTTTGAATCCTTCTGTGGAAGCCGTGTTAGAGCATGTATGTGTGCATGTGGTCTGTGTGTGTGCAGAATATAGAGAGAGGAATCCTGTGAGGATGTTTGGTGTTTGTGCCTATCAGCTTTTTTCCCAAGACTCCAATTCCTTTTTCCACTGCTTTCTCCAGCAGGTATCTCAATCTGTCTCACAAGACTGGAATATTTTTCTCTTCTTATTCACCCCCTCACCTTTTACTTATTTGCCCTGTCTTCTACTCCTCCCTCTCTCTCTTCTCCTCTCTGGCTCGTGTTGCTGTTGTGTCCCAAAGGGGAAATTCAGCTTACACGCTAAGCAAACATACATTCTGCAATCATTAGCAATATATTTCACACTCACTTTGGGTATCACACTGTTTAATAACTCTTTTGGGTTTAGTAATGCTTACTGCTGTCTCTTACTATCACACTGACCTCTTTTACTTGTGATGGTGAGATTAAATCATTTACCTGCACATGTCATTGTGAGTTAAGGCTGTAAAATTTGGAGCTACGGTTTATAGAACATTATCAACATATTATTAGAACAAATGACATTACTGTACCAGAAAATTTTATGGGACAACCATGCTTTTTTTGCATTACATTTTAACAATTGAGCCAGTTCAATACTACAGCACCTCACAATGCAGGGAGAGCATCAGTATTTCGCTCAATTAGCTTTCGAAACAATACACAGCTGTTGTTACATTGGCTACAGAAGGTTGAATTGAATCAAAGCTGTGAGTTATGAGGCTGTTATCTCTGACCATTAGGCCCCCCCTGTTGCCAGCAGACGCTCAATTGCCGTGTAGTCTCACTTGTTGAGTGAATCTTGGTCTCTCAGTATCTATTCCTCTTCCTCGTTTCCCCATTTCCTCTGCCTCCTTGTCGTTTTTCTAACGTTTACACTCTCTCTTATCTCCCTCCTTCTCCCCATCTGGCTCACTGATTGCAAAATTGAAAACAGTTCTTCTAATTTTTTTTCCAGGTTTTTGAGTCTGATTTGCACTCAGTTTTTTCTTCTTCTTTTCTGCAATTAATTCAGTTCCTCAGACAAATCTGCTGACTGTCTCTGCTGCTGCCCTATGTGCCATTGCAGGACGAGAAGTCTACATTCTTCCAATTTGGAGCGGCTCTGCAGCAGGAGGCCCTCCTCATGCTTGCCATAATGGAGGAGTACGACTGGCATGTTTTTTCTATTGTCACTTCAAAGTTCCCTGGATACCAGGACTTCATCAGCACGCTAAGGATAACTGTGGATCACAGGTAAAGAACACACATCCCCATATGTGCACAAACACATACACACACAAATACCGTTTCTCCTCTTAACCTTCATTTATAGCCACTGACAAGATTAAGTACTGTGTGTTATTTAATGGTGTATTGTTGCAGCTTTGTGCGCTGGGACCTGCAGAGTGTGGTGACTCTAGATGCTATAGATGGCGACCCAAACTCTAAATCACACATTGCCCTCAAGAGGATCCAGAGTCCTGTTATACTGCTGTACTGCTCCAAGGATGAGGCTGTGTGAGTGTTTGTGTATTTCACTTTATTTCCCTGTTTCTGTCTTTCTGTCATACTCTGCCAGATTAAAACAGTGTATCTTTATTTCTTTTTGACAGGTATATACTAGAAGAAGCTCGGTCCTTGGGCTTGATAGGAGCTGGTTACATCTGGATCGTGTCCAGTCTTACCACTGGCAACCCAGACTTTACCCCCGAGGTAGTGAGGCCCCATATGTAGTAACAGGTGGCCACTTTTGAGTGGTTTGACAAGACAAGCAGTGTTTCTGATTCCAGGCTGTTGCAATCGTCTGCTACCTCCCCTGCACTTCTCCTCTCCTTTATTCCCTGCAGTTAATGAGAAATGCATCAGTGAATCGATAGTTTGACATTTTGGGAAATATCTCATATCTTCCTGTTAAATATAAAACCACTATTAGCATATAGCTTCAGTTTAAAAGAAGGAGGAAGCAGCAGCAAGAAATAGTTCAGTACATATTCTTCTGAAAAATGGAATATAATTTTTGCACAGTAAAAACAAAGGAACACATTATGTTGCCACCATTAAGCACATTAGTATAATCTAGTTCAATGCAACACAGCTATCCTGCAATAAAGTCTACTTTAGGATGCCTATAATGTGGAATTTTTTTACACTGCCTTAGAGGCCCTAATTCAATTTTTAGAACTGAGGTTATATTTAGTGGTGGGGTTGTGTTGGAGTACATTATTTTGAGAGGTGTTTCTTATATAAAGTATATGGGAAAGACAAAAAATTTGAAACCACATTCGGTCCAGTACAACCCCACATTAAAGGTATGAAACTTTTTTCAATAATTGAGTTCAATTCTTTATTTGAAATATGCTAAAAACACTCTCTGTGGGTAGGAAGTGTGAACTCACAGAAGTGGCAGCAGTGGAGAGATGGTCACTTTTACATTTTGAATGAGGCTTACCCTTCTAGCTAATAAAAAAAATTATTTCTGCTTGTTTTGCAGCTTTTTATTAATTCTAATTTGATAATGACTAAAATCTGAAGGGCCATGGAGTGGTGGAGAGTAGCAGATGGTAGCAGAGCAAGGAGAAGGAGGGATTGGGTGGAGCAGAGTGGATTGATTTTGAGTCTCAGCACTGGCTTAAGAAACATACATAGTATAGCTTTAATTATGACTTCAGTAATACATTTATAATTAATAATTTACACCTCTGTGACAATGTCAAACTGAACAGTTTTTGTTGTTGTGCTAAACCTTGCTAACCAGCTGATAGTATCTTTTTATCCAACTCTTTAGCCGAAACAAATGCTGCCCAAAATGACAAGCTGCTTTTTTAAGCAGTGCAGAGACAATCAAAGTGACTGGTTAACATAATCTTTTTAGTCTGATGAATCCTACAACAATCTCTTCTCACACTGCTTTGTTTACATTCCCTCTGTACCCAGCAACATTTGCTCAGCCCCTAAAATGGGTGTTTGACAGCATTACATACACATTCGGTCTCAAAATGTAGGACAGCTACATAACTATGATCCAAATGTCATACAAATATGTCTATAAATAATTCAAAGTATAATCAGCTCAAATGTTTTCCTCACCTTAAAAATAGACATATTAAAAGTTGCTTACCTGTCAAATTCCAATTTTTTTTGTCCCCCTTCTTCTTTTCCATCATTGTTCTTGTATTAGGGTTGCTGGTTTTGTATCACTCTGGTTCCTTAGACAGATATTTGATAGTTCCAATATAAAGTGTGAAAACAATGTATTGTATGGTATATCAACAGGATACTGTGTGGTTTAGTGAGTTATTTACAAAATTATTAAATTTTGACAGTTGCACAGTTGAGGTGTACTCACAACCTGAATGAACTATCCTGTTTGTTCATTCTATCATTCTGTCTGCTTATACCTATTTAATATTCAGCAATGAATTATTTCAGGAAGGCACGAATAAATCATCCTCTTGCCACCTCTGACAGATTAAAAAAAAAGATTTAAAAAAATGTCAAACCGAAGTCAAGAAATTAATTTTGTACACCATATGTCCCACTTCACTTTTCCTCTTAGATGTTTCCCTTGGGAATGATCTCAGTATCCTATGACGACTGGGAGTACCCGCTGGAGACGCGGGTGCGGGATGGGGTGGGCATCGTTTCCGCTGCAGCCACCTCCATGCTGCGGGAGAAGGGGGAGCTGCCAGAGGCCCAAAGCAGCTGCTTCAGCACACCATCAGACAGGAGCCCAGGGAAGCTCCCACCTAGTGCCCTGCGCAGGTGTGTATGTGTGTGCATGTGTGAGAGTGAAGAGATCAAGGTCTAGGGACTTGCATAACTCTGTTTGTCTTTGTAGCTGGGTGTTGAGCGGTCTTACATAACTCTTTTTAACGTACTAATGAGAGGGATAGAGGAGAGTAACAAAGCAGAGATGACTGGACTGTTTAACTCTGTGATGTCTGATGACATTTCACACCATTAGCTCTTGTGTATGTGACTGCTCAGAGTATGAGCTTTATCTGCTGACTTACTTAAGACACAAGGAATTGAGCGTGAGGTTGACCTCCACAGTATTGCTTTGCTGGCTTAATGAGATCCTTATATTCAAGTGTTTGTCTTGTGTGTGTATATTCATTTGCGTTTCTGTGTGTCTGTACCTTATATTCATGATTGATCTTAGTGTCATTAAGCCAGGATGGAAGCAGCTTTTACTAGCTTTGTTCTATTTCTTTGTTCCTGTTGTGTCGGTGTGTGTGTGTCTGTACACAGATACATATGCTTGCCAAGATGCATGCATGTACTCTTCTCTGAAGTCCCTGTGATGAGAAAACAGTCAAATCTATTAAACAAAAGGGAGGACAAATGGGCACATACATGCAAGCACATTAATACTAAACACCCACTAATGTAAAAGCACAGATAGAGAATGTGTTAGTGGAACTGCTGCCTGTCAGATTTTATGGTGTGATATTGTGACCACATTTTGAATATGGAGCATACACTGGCTGAAATGTGATTATTAATTCAGAAATCTAAATAAAGCAGGCTAAAAATGTGAAGGTCAGGGTGCTAGGCTCTGCACATGACTTATGAGTTACCTCATTAGAGTCAGAGCCACGTTGTGATTTTCACCATTATGGCTTTATTATCCCATTTTTCTCTCATATTAGTGCATTACAGTATATCAAACCATATACAACACAGCCATTGTTGACACGTTGATCCAGTATAAGTCAGACCTCAATAGGAGCACAAACCTTTTTAGAACAATATTTTTTCTGTCAGTGAGAGGCACCTCATTTGTATCACTAACTTAGATTAGATGTCATTTGCATATTTGTCAAAACAACTGTAGTCAATTTTTGTGATTAGAAACTGACAGGTAGTATTTCCCTGCTATGATTTGGAAGCGGTGAGGCTGTGATCAGAATTCTGTGTGCATTAGTCTAGTTACAATCCTGCCGCAGTGTGCATATCAACAGTGTGAGGAATTGAACAAAATACTGTAATCTGTAAACTTTAAAGACACTATCAAACACTCTGGACTTGCTGTCTTTCTTCCCAGATAGGAATTAATATAGTATACACTAGTTCAGTGTATTTGGACTCTAGAATGATACTTTTATTAAGGTTTGTCCTTGTAGTAAATTTCAAATGGTTATTTTTTATGTTTATTTGGTTGGAACCACTGTACCATGCAAACCCTTAAGATGTTTTCTTTCTTTGGAAAGAAAATGCTTCCTGACATAATACAGAATTTGGAAAGTGCCTCCCTTCCTTTTTTAGTCATACTTTTTGAAAAAATGCTCACACAAGGGCTACCGTAATAGAAAAAATGCTCTCCACACAATACTAGCAAGACTAGCAAGAAATAGTAGATTTTATATATTTATGTGATGCCACTGATGCTTCTTCTTAAATCCTCATTGAATTTCTAGTTAATGCCAATAATTATGCATACATGTAAGAAATCATTGAGCCCCTTTTAATGTAGCTGTTAAAAACATCAGATGGTATCACAAGATGACACGAATATACATATGCATATGCATATGAATATATGACGTGCCTGCTTTGCATGCACCAGACTCTTCAGTTTAGATCAAAATATTTTTTGAAAAATGGTAACAAACCTGAAATAGGAGGAGACAGCAGTTTCCCAGAATAGACTGCAACAGTGTTTCCACTATATGTATTCAGGTGTGGCAATGCACTCTGACAAGGGCATCACCTGCTGAACTGTGAAGATTTTTCAAACACAAAAATACGTATTTGCCTTGACATGCAACTAATAGTGTAAAATACTGTAGTTTGTAATGACGGATGGATCAATAAAATACCTCAGAAGTGCCTCTTATGTGTAATTCTTCAGGTTCATATTAGTGTTTGCTTAGACAGCGTATTCTCATGGCAGAGCTGTTTGGTATTTTTGCAGTGCCTGCATGCGAGGGACACAGGGACTTTTTATTTATTCTTTATTCAGTGTGAGTGGAGACTTTGGAGGCTTTGAAAGAGAACAGGCCTGCTTCCAAGTTCTGGTAAAAACTGATGATTAATATACATCTCTCTAATCCACTGTCCGACAGCAATATATATGTGTGCTGAGACTAATGTCTCTCCCCTAGGTGTGACACCATAAAGTGCCACCTGTTTGAACTGGAGATTAATTATCATAGTTTTTACCTGCAGGGTGCATGCTAAACAGCACTCTAAAAATTTGTCTTTATGCATCTTGACTTCATGTCGCAATATTTGAGTTCACGCATGAATCCTCCGTGGCTTTATGCCCTGTCCTGCTCTCATGTTCTGTTGTTGTAGTTCCCTTGTCAACCCTTTTTTTGTTACTGACCAAAAGAATTGTGTGAAAGCATTCTTTAAATGTGTTTAAATAAATAATAATAAGATAGTATTCTGTTTTAGTCAGATAGTATTTCAGTTGCATAGCATCACACAACCAACCTTGTTTGACACAGTGTCAAAGTGAATCAAACCATTTCTAATAAAACAGGACACAAGGCATCAAAGAACTAGTCTGTTTTGGGCAGCTGCTGTCCCTCATGTGACTTTTCAGTAAACTTCCTTAGACAGTTATCCTTTCCCCCAGTGGGAATTCATGCCATCATCCCACTCCCAAACCATCTTCTTCTGAAAATAGTTTTCAGAGTGAGTGTGGTCTTAATCCCATATCACTGTGTGTGACTCTGCTTCATTTACTCCTCTCTGCTGCTTCACTTTAGCAAGTGTAAATGTTTCAGCAAAGGGTCTGTTTGCGTATGCAGGATGACTGTAGTGAGTAAGAGAGTGAGGGCAGCCTTGTTGCACCAGTGACTTGTCTTTCAGGCGTATATCTGTGGAGAAATCAATGCAAAATGCTGATGGGAGAGATATGCAGCCTTTGACTCTTCCCACTCCTACACACAAACAGATTTGCGCGCACACTCAGGCGTGTGTGCACACACAGTGAAGACAGCATTGATTTGAAGTAGATACTCTCGCAGTGATTACAGAGTGCTTAACTTATTTCAAATGTATCTGCTCTTGTGCACACATACAAACACTTACATATGCAAAACAAAAGCAAACAAGACACAGCAAGATAATCTTAATCCTCTTTTTTTTTCCCCATGTGTTTCAGACATATGATGCATGTGTGGAATGAGGGGCGAGATTTATCCTTTACGCCAGATGGTTACCAGGCCAACCCCAAATTGGTTGTCATCGTCCTGAACAGTGAAAGGAAGTGGGAGAAGGTAACAAATGAACACAGTGCTTTTGCAAAGGAGCAAGGAAATTAAAAGTCAAAACACTTTAATAAAGATGGCTGTTACTGATTTTGTGTGTAATTGCACACACACAGATGGGCCGCTGGGAAAATGGGACATTGTCGTTGATGTTCCCTGTGTGGCCGAGGTATAATTCCTACGGGGATGAGGATGCGGATGAAAATCATCTTTCCATCGTCACACTGGAAGAGAAACCTTTTGTCATTGTTGACAATGTGGACATCCTCACCGGCACCTGCATGAGAAACTCTGTGCCTTGCCGCAAACATGTCAAAGAGTAAGTACCCACATACAGCACAGTGTGTATTATTATTTAGCCAACTAACCACTCATATGAAATGAAGAGCCATTTAAAAGTCAAATGTGTTTACAGTTAGTACATACAGTATGTTACATTTCAGTGGATAAAGGTGTTGTGTCTTGGTCCATGGAAGGCATTTGGCCCTTTTTTAGTTTCTCTGTAATCTGCTTCTTCTTGTTTTAGTCTATCGTACATGAATAGAATTGCACATGTCAAACTGGTCTCAATCTGTCTGAGAACATAATTGTCAATCAGCTGCCCTTTGCTTGTCCACTTTTGTTCTACAAGGATCTATACTGGGCCCACTCATCGTTACTTTATGTAATAATGACTCATCATCTGTTTGTCCTCGAGACTCAATCCAAAAGTATGTGGCTCACAATGAAATTTATGCACATGGCAGAACTGAAACATTAGTTAGTACCAAATCTCCATGGTGCATAATACAACAAGGTTGCAACTGTTTTCTTGTTATTTACCAACACAACAATTTTGTGTTGTGCCCCAGATGTTTGTACCAGAGGAAAAGCCTGTGATGTATATTTGTATTAAAGTAATATTCACTGTAGCTTTCCCACATTGCTTAATATTTTATGTTCTTTACAAATGCTCCATACTCCATCACAGCACATATCAGAGTTTAACACATTGGTTCACAGCTAATCACTTCTGTCAGCATTAGTACCTAACTGCTCTGTGTTGTTGTCAGCTCAGTAAAACCATTCTTGATATACTTTATTTTTGTTCCCCCTACTAATTGTAATTGCTTGTGTTGCCATTCTTGTCTTTCTCTCACTATTCCATTAATTCGGTGAAAGCCATGTGCCATATCTGTAATATTTCTGTTTTCCTCTAGTGTACATATATTCTATAAACACGATCAGTTCATTAATGCTCTTCATGCTGTAATTTGTAATTTATATCTTAATTTTAAATCTATTTATCCTTTTTAGGATAAATAGTGTAAATATGAAATGATATAAAATGATAAATAGTGCTGATAAATGGTGTTCAAGCACCCTAAGAATAACTGATTCAGGAAGTGTGTGGTTATAGTTCCATGGTGTGAATACTGTCAAAAAACATTAGCTGACCTAGTCTGTTAGCTCTCTGAGCTAGTTTGCTTGTACACTTGACTGCAAATGTAATTTAACTCCACATGGCTTATTTGCATTACACCAACATGACCACAGTAGCAGTAACAAACCACCAGTATTCCTGCATATAGTCTGTATACAATCACATTAAGTAAAACTATATTTAAAGCTACAATGTTTAAGCTGGGATACACTGCTGTGTGTTTTAATGGGGAACATCTGCTTTTTATTATTTATCTGTATTAGTTATTTATTATTATACAGGGGCTGAGCGCACCTCTGATTCTAGAATCACCCCCTTTTCAGGTTATGCAATTTCCAAAATCTGGATTTTATTATTTAGTTGGTTTTTTTTTTGTTGTTAAATTCTGATTTAAAAATCAAGTCAGATTCAGACATTCTAGATCAGATTTTTTTATATGTTGTGCAAAAAGCTCTCAAGTACATGTCATTTTTTGGAATTTTAACTGAAATGACTGAATGATTAGTGGAGTCACAGAAAATTAATCAATAAATATTTTCACAATAAAATCATTTAATTTTTAAAGAAATAAGATCAGTTGTAAGAAATTGCTACTAAACTTCAGACAATTGATCTGACAGTTTATAGACTGTAGAAAATAGCTGGAAGGTTAAATGATTACCATTAGTTGTAGCACTGAACTCTAAACTAAAACAGGGGCGTTTAACCATATACTGTAGATGTAAAAAGATTGTTTTCGAAGTAAAAAATGCCAATACTTGGTTACAGTAATAACTTGGCATTTCATTTTATATCCAATTCAAATCTACCTAAACGTATCTACTACATTTTTTTGACTTGCATACAAGAGATAAAAATTAGCCTTGAGGATCTCTATGGCACACTTAGTTATATTTATGAATGTGCAGTGTCTCCTAAAAAAAATCAGTATATAAATAAATAACCCCAGCCAAAGATGTGCCTGGAGACAGAAAATGAAAGACATTTCATGTGGGATGCTGCCCAACCTTTTGTCATCACCCATCTGGCTGGACTAGTGCAACTCCCATTAAGCTGGGCTAGTAAAATATTCTGTTCACAGCTACAAACCATCCTGAACGCTGCACCTTGCTCTGTCTTCAACCTCCCCAAGTTCTTCTTGGTTGCCTCCCTATGCTTCACCACCCCACACCTACCTGTCTCCCTCTCTCTGGCTGTTCACATCAGATTCTAAATTCAGGTCCTACCATTCAGGGCTCCTCGGGGAGTCACACACCCATAACTGCAGGCAATTGTCTATCCGTATTCACCAGATTATGCTCTGCTACAACCAGTCGCTTAGCTCTCTAGTCCCTGTGGCAGCTACGTCATCATTTCACCTCTCCTTGACTCATCTTTCTATGGCTCCCCAATGGGGAAACATTCTTCCCATTGCAGGAGGGACAGCAGAAATACACCATGTATTCTGTTATAAAATAAAAACTTCTTTCCCCCTGAATATCCTATTATCCCTATCCTCATTCTGCACCTGCTGTTTAAAAGAAAACATACCTGTTTATTTAGATTTTTATCTTTTAGCATATTTACCTGATAATATCTCTTTTGGATCCCAGGAAAAAGTTCTTATCTGTTATCAGTGCACTGTCAGTCGTGATAACAGTATCAGCTTAATGCAATGAAAATGTTTAACAATTCATATTTACTACGCAGTGCTACTTTATCAAATGTTATTTTTATTATCTCTGTATGTATAAAGGTTGCCCACTTAAACATATACAGCCGACTGTACGTGTATATCACTTTCTCCAGCAAGAGATTGGGTCAGCTGCCTCAAAGCAGGAAATATTCTTACAAATGACATTCCAAATGTGAATTCATATTGCAAATACGTCTGTCATTTGTAGAATATTTCATAATTGTTATTAATTTTAACACAAATGAAGTATTTTTGTATATATTGACTCTTACTGTGAAGATTTTAGACAGTGTTTCTACATGGATGCCATATGCTTTGAAAAATCAGCCCAGCTGACAGCTTTATAACCATCTTTCAACATCAACACTTCAAACAAAAGTTTTGTCTTTGAAAAACACTTAAAAGGCATTCTGTGTAAACAATGCAGAAATATTCTTGAATAGTCAGTGAAATTATTCCCAAAGAAACTAGAATTCTTTTCCTCCAATTATCTGCTATATATGGACGCAACTATAAAAGCCTTAGCACGGTGGCCATTTTTTCCTCTCTAAAATATTTTAACAATTTAGCTAACATCTGAGCTCATCTGTATGCAGTCGGTTCAGAGTACGTAAACATTAATTATAATTGCCACAGGTTTATTTGTCAAAGACTCTGTGCTATATCTGTATTATGCTTCGGGTTGATCACTAGCCAAAACACTGTCTAAATCCATCTTTTCTGCAGTGTTCTTCTTACAACTGGCAGCATTACTGTCATAAATTCAATGAACGTCTTCTATTCTAGTTTCTACCAGACAATAGAAAATTGTTTAATTTGTTTAGGATTGTCGTCTGGATTAAATAGATGAGGAAAAAAAAAGGATGAGACAGCTGTGACTAGTAGCCACAGGGAAAAAAATCTCTGTTCGAAGATTTATTTTACTTATTTTTCTGATCCACGTAGACTCATCACAAGGACACACTGTAGGCATAGAGGTGAATAAATCACTGTGTTCAGAGTTTACCCTGTGACCTCACCCAAAATTTCTCAGCCTTTTCTCTAAAGCAGTCACTATAAAAGAGGCCAACATAACTAGTCTCTTCTAGACCTTTATTTATGTTCCACTTTCTGTGTCCAGTCGTTCATGCATCCGTGCATGCAAACATGCAGTATGTTCAAGTGCTGAGTGTGTCTGTTCTGCAGGTTTGCTTGTGTGTGAATGTGTGTGTGTATTCACATAGCAACATAAGGACACTGAGGTGGCTCAGCTGGGAAGAGCTAATGTATACACTACTTTTGCAGTACAACACCTGAGGCACATACTGTACATACTATGCAGAATCACATCTATACAATATGTACACTATGCTCTCTCGCACACACACACACACACACACACACACAGACAGACACACACACACAATACATGTGCCTGCTGTTAAAAGATCTTTTAATCCTTTGATGTTTCAGTTCTTTGACAGTCGTTCTGTGTTGTCTGTGTGCAAATCCTTCAGTTCTTTATGAACTTTCTCAAGTTGGAGTCAGCTGAAATGGCAAGTGAAAAGGTCACAGAGTTACTGTTCCAACCCATGTATGCTACGTCAAAGATGGCTGAATTATTTTTTTATGGAAATGCTTTTGAAAACGCTGGTAGGGTTTAATAGATTATGAGAATCAGTTGATCCAACAATTCAGTTTAGTTCGCTTCTCTGACGTCCTGTGGGATGACTGTCAGAAAAGTTTACTTAAACATCTATTTCCATTCTGTGCATCCTGTCTGTGCGGCCGTTGTGTGTGTATGTATATGTAGGTGAGTTTGGAGAAGTACTTCCTCACACACAAGAGGACAGAACAGAGGAATAAAGAGAGGCAAGGGGAAGGACAGCTGATATTTTAATCATGTGGGCTGGTTGTTCTGCAGAGCCCAGCTCTATTTAAAGCCCGGCAGCATCTGCTCAGTACCCCTGTGTTTTCATCTGGTTTGGTTAGCTGGCACTAAGGGAAACACACATGCATTCACACACACTGTACACGTTCTCTCTGCCCTTCAGCAGTATTTATGGTTAGTCTGCACTGTCATAATTTTAGTTTTACAGCTTGATGGAACCACCAGATGTGGAGCGAGCAGGCAACACACTCACACACAACACAGAAATGTCCTTTGATACATAAAAATGTGACCTAATTGTGTGTGTCTTTGTCTATGTTGCAGTAACAGCACCACAGGAGGTGCTTACATCAAACAGTGCTGCAAGGGTTTCTGCATTGACATTCTGAAGAAGATAGCCAGGAATGTCAAGTTTACCTATGACCTCTACCTGGTCACAAATGGAAAACATGGAAAGAAGATCAACAATGTGTGGAATGGCATGGTTGGAGAGGTACTACCTACCTGTCTGTCTGTTGCTAATATGCGATATCAGTCTGTCTTTCTGACTTTGTGTGTAATCTTTTAAGGAAATAGTTGCTTATTCCCTCTCTTGCTGAGTAAAATGAGATTACTAATACCGCTTTCACGTCTGTGCAGCAACTGTAAAACCACTGCCAGCAGGTGATAAGCTGAGTTTAGCATAGAGACTTAAAATAGAAGGAAACTTTTAGCCTGGCTCTGTTCAGCTGCACAAAAAACCACCCACTAGAACCTCCAAAGATCAGTGATAACTCTTTGTCTTCTTGCTATAGCTTCGGGCCTTATGCTAAGCTAAGCAAACTGGCTGCTGGCTGTAGCTTCATATTTAATGAAAATACATGACAGTGGCATTGATCCTCGTACAGCATTTTCATCAACACTGAAGCTTTTAACAAACCCCAAGCAAACAGGAGTAAATGGTGTTATTGTTGGAAACTATTTTATGAAAGTTGCTGGTTGGTACTCGAGTGAATACTTTACAGAAAAATAAATTAAATGTTGGTTTTAGTCTTTTCAAAGCATTTGTTGACCTTACAAAAATACTGATTATTGACTTTAGAGATGCAGTTTTTTATCCAACTATAAACTGAGGTCACGTCACCAACAAACATTTGCTTGTGAGACACCAATAAAAGCTAATTTGTCATCAGTTATACAGGTTTTTATAAACATATGATTTGTATTGTTAATAGTGTTATCTGGGCTTTACATAACAGATTAAGGCTCTTCTCAACAGGAGCCTTGAGGCTTATTATCGTTTATCTTTATGGAAATGATTTACTCATCCATAGAGTTAATTACAGCTAAGTGTCGTCACATTTAAATCCTTAAAGGTTAAAACTGAAATTTAAGATGTCTCATAATGGAGCCTGACAATATGATCCATAGATTGTGTTAATGTTTATATGAGCGGATGCTACAAGCCTTTTGACAATTACATCTGAAGAAACATAATCTGAAGAAACATAACATTTTACTGCCTACTAAAAGCGACAGCTTTTGAGCAAACTCTCCGTCTGTCAGAAGACATTCAGACACCCAGAAATGGTGGCACTATGAAAAAGACAGCTGTATTTTTACTTTTCATCTAACATGCCTGAAAATGCCCTCAAACTAAAGACGACATTCTGTGCTTATGCCCTCAGTCACTGTGATATTTCACATCCAAAATAAAAAAAGGGAACATATGAAAGACGAATTGTATAATCCAAATATTTACAGAGCTCTCTATTTTTATTTTTGTCAGAGCAGGTACTGAGTCACGCACTCAATATGACTATTGTTCTTTGTTGTTTCCCAGGTAGTGTACAAGAAGGCTGTAATGGCAGTCGGTTCATTGACCATCAATGAGGAGAGATCAGAGGTCATTGACTTCTCCGTGCCCTTTGTGGAGACTGGCATCAGCGTGATGGTGTCTCGTAGCAATGGGACCGTCTCTCCTTCTGCCTTCCTTGGTAAATCTATCTTTCTTTTTGTCTTTCTCAACCATAAATCATCCTTTTTTTTCTTCATCTTTTTCTTGTCCTACAATGAGCCAACTACTAGGGGCGCAAAAAAGGGAGGTGCTTACATGTTGGCAAAATCTTGCACATAAAATGGAATATTTTATTCAAACAGTATATGCTGGCCAAATTCTGCTTGTACTCTGACTTTATCTGGGCCTCAACACCCTGAGCACATTAATATTTCTACCAGAGCAGAGGAAGTGGAGCATGCCAGCTGTTTTTTTTTTTTTTTTTTTTT